>VZTJ01003898.1:42591-53670 GCA_013397795.1 Orthonyx spaldingii | reverse complement strand
TTTTTTTTTTGCTAAAGGAAAAGAATAATTAAAGCTTTCAGTGAGGCAGAACAAGGAAGCTCAGCTGGCTGCTTCCTGAGGCACCAGGGAGCTGTGGCTGTGCTCCCACCTGGTTTCCTGGGAATGATGTGGGTCCCTCCCAACTGGGGATATTTTGTGATGCTGCACTGGTCAAGCACTGGGTGGGTTCAGTTTCCCCTCTGAAGGAATGAAATGCTGATTTTCTTCAGGGTTTTGGTGCCACCAAGGTGCAGTTCCCTGAGTGTCTCGTTTGTGCCCCAGGATCAGGAGCGGGCGGACAAGCTCCAGAAGCTGCAGGCAGAGAGGGAGGAGAAGGGGAGGCTGAAGGAAGAGGCAAAAGCTGCGAAAGAACGAGCCAAGGAGGAGGCAAAGAAGAGGAAAGAGGAGGAGAAGGAGTTGAAAGAGAGAGAAAGGAGGGAAAAGAAAGAAAAGGAAGAGAAGGAGAAAGCTGAGAAGCTGCGAGTGAAGGAGGAGAAGCGCAAGGAGAGGCAGGAGGCTTTGGAGTGAGTGCCTGGGGCTCTGCAGCTCCTGGGGGTCCCTGGGCTGAGCTCCATCTCCAGCTGGGCTGGCCCTGCCAGAGGCTGCCCTGCTCCAGCAGCACGGCCTGGGCTGGTGGGGTGGGTTGGAAATGCCTGAGGGACTCTGTGCCCTGTCCTGGGTTGGAAATGCCTGCAGGACTCTGTGTCCCTGTCCTGGGGTGGGTTGGAAATGCCTGAGGGACTCTGTGCCCTGTCCTGGGTTGGAAATGCCTGAGGGACTCTGTGCCCTTGTCCTGGGGTGGGTTGGAAATGCCTGAGGGACTCTCTGCCCCTGTCCCAGCAGTGCCTTCTGCTGTCCTGAGCTTCCCCCTCCTGACCTGTCTCCCTTGTGCTGTGCTGGCACTGGGGCCCTGTTTGTTGAGGAAGTTACCTGTAGCTTGGTAATCCCATAAATTTCCTGATCTTGAGGGAAACTTGAGGCAGCCTGTTAACTGTGTGGCTAGAATGGGTCAATATTTGCTCTAGAAGGGATGGACAAAAGTCTTCTCTACACTTAACCAAGCGTGGTCCTTGGCTGGATTGACAGATGATCCTTTTGGTGGGGTCTGGGTCGGGGTCTGGGTCAGGGTCTGGGGCTTCCCAGCTCTTCCTCAGAGCAAATAAACCCTTCCTGGTGGGTGACAGTGCACGTGGTCTTTGTTTTCAAGGGCAAAACTTGAGGAGAAGAGAAAGAAAGAAGAGGAGAAACGGTTAAAGGAGGAGGAAAAGGTGAAAACGCTTTCTCTGGCTCGTCTCTAAATCCTTCTGCTGTGGTGGAATGGGAGGCAGCCAGGTCCCTTTGGGATGCAGCCTTGTCCCCCCTGACCTGCTGGGGCTGCTCCATCCAGGTTTTTACCTGTTTGCTTTCACACCTGTTGGTTTCTTTGCTTTTACCCTCTCAAGTGTTTTCTGTGTGTGCTGCTCCATGCCCACAAGTGAACTCTTCCCGTGGCAATGCCCCTGGAGCCCTGGCTGTGTTAGGGAGGACAATGAATGTTTTTGTTGAGTCACAGGAGCTGGTGACTGACTGAACTTTGCTTTGTGCCTCGCTGCATTTGAGGCTGAGTCATGCATGAGCTCACCTTGAATTCCAGAGCTTTTTTCTGTCTCTGTGTTGACAGTTTGCATTTGGGTTCTCATTTCAGCGCATCAATGCACAGAAAGCAGAAATCACCAGGTTCTTCCAGAAACCAAAGACTCCACAAGCCCCCAAGGTGAGGGATTGCTGTACCTGTGCTGTGTTGGTCCCTCACAGTTATTTCTGATTTCCTGAGTTCTTCCTCACCTGCACCTTACAGCTGCTTAGGTGGACAAAACATGTTTTTTCTCAATTTTCTGGTCTCAAAAGTGTAAAGGATTTTAAGAAAAAGAGACTACAGAAGACATTTGTGGTTGGTTTAGTAAAACTCTCAGCTCTGTCTTGGCATTGGCTGTAAAGACCTTGATTGCCTGGGAGACCTGCTGGAGTCTTAGATAGGAAAGGCTTAACCCAAATCTTCACTTAACCTAAATCTTCACCTCAGACAACACCTCACCAGCAGGTGCTTCTTGAATGTGTTGGTGGAGCAGCTTCTCAGTGTCCAAACCCTGACATTCCCCACTTGACGTTTCAGACCCTTGCAGGCTCCTGTGGAAAGTTTGCTCCTTTTGAAATCAAGGAGAACATGGTCTTAGCCCCCCTCAGTCGTGTTGCCCTGGATCCAGACTACCTAGAACAGCTGGATAAGCTCCTGCATGCCCAGGATGGTGAAGTTTCTTTCTTGAGGGATCTAAAATGTCGTAAACCACGAAAAACTGGGCCCACTTGGGTCAGTGACAGCAGTGACAGTGTGAACAGGTCAGTCTGGGCTTGGGGACTTGCTCTGCTTCTGTTTTTATGAAATGAACTGAACTGCAGAGGGGGTTTGAGGGAGTGGGTGGCATTAGAGAGGAGGGAAGGCTGGAACTGTTCTGTGGGACCTGAGCCACCTTCCCCCTGTGTTCCCAGCGACGTGGTGGTGGTGGATAACTGCCAGACCGATGCTGTTCCTGAGAGGGAGAAGTTTGGCAGGATGAAGCTCCTGCAGTTCAGTGAGAATCACCGCCCTGCCTACTGGGGCACCTGGAACAAGAGAACCTCCCTGATCCGTGCCAGGAATCCGTGGTCCAAGGACACTGTAAGCACCTCAGCCTGCTCGGATTCTTTCCCTCTTTGTGCCCTAGAAGTGAATGTCCTTGGCCAAGTCCTCTGGTTCCCTGGGATTCCTGAGCCATTTGCACGTTCCCTGAGCTTTGACAGCCCAGGCTGGGTTTGGTGTGGTGCTCCCAAAGGATGGACACAAGTGGCATGTTGGCATTTCTTGCAGAAACTGCTGGACTATGAAGTGGACAGTGATGAAGAGTGGGAAGAGGAGGAGCCTGGAGAAAGTCTCTCCCATAGCGAAGAGGTGAGGACTCTGCCTGCTGAAAAACTCAGGAACCAATTGCACTGGGCAGTGTAACTTCTAATCCATTCATTTGTAGGATGATGAAGAGGAGGGAGAGGATGAAGACGAGGACGATGGGTTTTTTGTACCCCATGGGTACCTATCTGAAGATGAAGGTGTGACAGAGGTGAGCTGGGTGCCCCTGAGTTTCCATCCCTGTTTCCAGTGAGCTGTGAAATGTCAATATTGGCAGGGGAAGGAAGCACAGGGGCCTGGCAGGGCTGGACTCCCTCAGGTCTGCACGGTTCAGGAGCTCTGTGTGGCTCAGGGAACACGAGGCAAAGCTGGGGTTTAAAAGCTGGTTTTTTTTTCTTGGCATGGCTGTAACGAGTCCTTTGTCCCCTGTGGCTGTAGGAGTGTGATCCAGAGAACCAGAAGGTTCGTCAGAAACTGAAAGCAAAGGAGTGGGATGAGCTGATAGCCAAGGGCAAGAGGTTCCACGTCCTCCAGCCTGTGAAGATTGGCTGTGTCTGGGAAGGGGCAGCAAAGGACAGCAGCACCAGCACGGACCTGAAGGTTCTCCAGCAGTTCACTGCCTGCGTGCTGGACCCACCTGTGGTAGAGGAAGAGCAGCAGACACAGAAATGTAGTAAAAAAAGAGCAAAAGATCAGCAAAGTAAGACCTGAAGGGCTGAACGGTGCTTCCACACTGTTGTACTCTGCTTTGGAGGAGTGGGGGGATTACTGAGTGCTGGATTCAGAATGACCTGTTTCTGACAAGTCTGGAATCCCAGGAATCTCTGAGAGCTTTTGGAAAGGAGTTTTCTGGCAGTGCCTCTCCAAAACCTCTTGCTCTGGGCAATCCAGGGAAAAAAGCCAACAAGACTTGAGCAAGCTCAGATTTAGGATAGGCTTGGGCCTGTTTATTGTTTGGGGGAGAGGGTTTGGTTTCTGTGCTGGGTTCCAGTCCTGAGCTCCTCCTTCACCTGATTAACACAAGGATGTGAATGAATAACTCACACAAAGGCCAAACAGGGGGTGAGGATTTCACTCCAGGGTGTTGCTGTTATTGGGGGGGGAGTTTTCTACATCAAAATCAGCTGATGTTACAATCATGGAAGCTCGGAGTGGTTTGGCTTGGGAGAGACCTTAAAGATCACCCAGTCTCTGCCATGGGCTGGGACACCTTCCACTTGCTCCAAGCCCCATCCAGCCCGGCCTTGGCCACCTCCAGGGCTGGGGCAGCTTCTCTGGGCAGTCCCATCTCTCAGATCACTCCCAGCCTGTTTCCCCCCTCTGGAATGACCGCGCTGACCGACGCCCACCCGTCTTTCCCACCCTTTAACCACTTCTGTGCCCCCTCTGCTCCCCGCAGTCCTCGGCCACCTCCTGCCGCTGCTGCACGGCAACGTGCACGGGAGCAAGGTGATCATCCAGGAGTTCCAGGAGTGCTGCCGCCAGGGCCTGCTCGGCGCCGAGGGCGGCGAGGGGAGCCCGGCGCGGCCGCGGCCCCCGGCCGGGGAGGACAGCGGGGTCCCCTCCAAGGCCCGGCTGAAGAGGATCATCTCCGAGAACTCGGTGTACGAGAAGAGGCCCGAGTTCAGGATGTGCTGGTACGTGCACGCTGAGGTGCTGCGCAGCTTCGGCCGCGAGCGCCTGCCCGTGCCCTGCCAGTGGAACTACGTCACCCAGGTGCCCTGCCCCGCGGGCAAGGACGAGGGGGGCGGCGTGCCCGGCGTGCCCGTCCCGCAGCCCACCCCTCCGGCAGCCAAGAGGAAGGCCGTGGGCAGCATGTCCATCACCAGGTTCATGAAGAGACCTCGGGGTGCCGAGCAGGTGAGCTCCTGGCGGGGCGTGAGGGGTGGTGGGAGCGGAGCTGGGGGTGTTGCCCCAGCTCAGGCTGATGGTTACAGACCCTCCCTCATACCAGAAGACCCCTTTTAATGGGGGGAGAAGTGAGATGATGTGACTGAAGAGATGGGTTTCTGGTGGGGTGTGAGGGGTGGTGGGAGTGGGGCTGGGGAGTGTTTGCAGTGTGGGCTGCCTTCCTGGCTCAGCCTGGTGGTTACAGACCCTCCCTCACTCCAGAACACCCCTTTTAATGGGGGGAGAAGTGAGATGATGTGACTGAAGAGATGGGTTTCTGGCAGGGTGTGAAGGGTGGTGGGAGCAGAGCTGGGGGTGTTGCCACAGCTCAGCCTGGTGGTTACAGACCCTCCCTCATACCAGAAGACCCCTTTTGTGGGGGAAGAAGTGAAATGATGTGGCTGAAGAGATGGTTTTCTTTCGTGGACTCTCTGTTCCATTTGAAACGTCGCTCTCCTGCTGTTCTCCCATTCTCTGCTGTTTGGCAGTGGTTGCATCCAAGCTGTGTGAATAGTTGGAGTGTCTGCCTGGCATTGCTTTGACAGCTGTGTGTAATTTGTGTGCAGGTTTTTATGTGTGCCTGTGGCTGCCAGATGCACAGCCCGAGCCGATGGCTCGCAGCAGTCGCATGTGAACGGATTAAATGTGGTTCCCAAGTGCTGCAACTCACCCCAGAATAGTCTGTGAGGTCTCCAGCTCATCCTGACACACATAAAGCTGGATTTCAAGAGCTGGTTTAAAAATGTAATAATTCATAGGGACAAAATGAGGTGGAATTGCAGTGGGTGCTGCTTGTGAGCTTTGTTGTGGTTTTGCTCTTGTTGCTTCTGCTTTTCAGGGCAACCTCAGGTAGTGCTGGAGCCTCATCATGACTGAAAAATGGGATCGTGGAATTCCAGACTGGTTTGGGTGGGAAGGGACCTGAAATCCCATCCAGTGCCACCCCTGCCATGGCAGGGACACCTTCCACTGTCCCAGGCTGCTCCAAGCCCCATCCAGCCTGGCCTTGGACACTTCCAGGGATCCAGGGGCAGCCACAGCTCCTCTGGGCACCCTGTGCCAGGGCCTCCTCACACTCACAGGGAGGAATTCCTTCCCAAAATTCCCAAAAAAAGGGAAGCCATTCCCCCTTGTCCTGTCCCTCCACCCCTTGTCCCAAGTCTCTCTCCGTGTTTCCTGTTGGCCCCTTCAGGCACTGCAAGGCCACAGTTGGGTCCCCACAAAGCTTGGGATGCTCTGTTGAGGCTTTAGGTGCTGAAACTTGGGGTTATCAACCTCTTGCTTCCAATCCCACAGGCAGGGCAGGGTTTGAAATCCTGGATTTATTCCTCCTTCCCTGTGCACCAGGTTAGGAAAGAGCTCCAGAATGGTTTGGGTTGGGAGGGACCTTGAAGCTCATCTCATTCCACCCCCCTCCCATGGACCACAGATGAGGCTTTTGATGCTTTTCATGTTTTGCCTTCCCAATCTATTCTTGGCTATTTTGGCTTTTCTACTGAAAAAGCTCAGCATTCAGGTATTGATAGAGATCAGAGACTTGTGAGAAGCTGTTCAGCCCCCAAACTCCATCTGCTTGGGTTTTTTCTTGTACACTAAATAAAGGCAGAGATAAAAGTCTCTGCTTGGCACCCACTGGAAATTCAGCTTATAAGGGAGCAGAAATAGCAAAACAAAGGCTTTTAGGAGAATTACATCACCAGCCTGAATGCTTCAAAGCTTCTCAGAGCCGTGCTGGGGAGGTGCAGCTCCGAGCAAAGGTGTCACAGCCCCAAAAGCCTTTGATTTGTGATGTCTCAATCAGCCCTGCTCAGGTATTGAAATCCCACCCTACCTGTGGAGCCAGGCTGGAGCCTGGGAGTGGCTGGGAGGGCACAGCTGCCAGATTCCCACTCTGGCACGTGCTTCTGTGCTGGGAAGCTCCCACCAGGGCTTGTGTGAGTAAAGGTGCTCTTACATAAGCTGTGGAGAGGAAAATTTGGCACTGAAGTGGGCAGTACCTGCCCACGTGTAGGAGGGGTTTAATCTGAGAGCTGGGACTTTACTGAAAGATGTAAACTGAAAATTGCTTGGCTTTGTAGGGAACAGGGACCAGGATTTCAATTCCAGTTCTGGCTGAAGGAAAAAAAAAAACACAGCAGACCCTCACAGCTGGGCCACTTCAGTTTGTGTCACTCCTTGGGCTCCCTTTGCTCAAAAACAGGGAGTTTGGGCTTTTCCCGTGGCAGCAAGGGAAGAATTGTCACCACTCCCCGAATGAAAACTGATTGGCAAAGATGAGGAGGAGTCAGGGGGGAGAACAAGGTCCAGACTTGACAAGCAACAGGAATTCTCCATCTTCAGGAGGGAGAGAACATCCAGAGGGGCTCAGCCTGGAGAAAAGGGGGCTCAGGGGGGACCTTCTGGCTCTGCACAACTCCCTGACAGGAGGGGGGGGGTCAAGCTCTGCTCCCAGGGCACTGGAACAGGAGGGAACGGCCTCACATTGCACCAGAGGGGGTTTAGGTTGGAGATTAGGGAACATTTCTTCACCCAGAGGTTTGTCCAGCCCTGGCACAGCTGCCCAGGGCAGTGCTGGGGTCCCCTGCAGGGGTTTAAAGCCCTGTGGATGTGGCACTTGGGGGACAGGGGGCACTGGTGGCCTTGGCAGTGCTGGGGAATGCTTGGACTCGCTGTGCTTTGAGAGTCTGTGATTGTATGAAAACAATCAACAGAGGGGGGAGAGATTTCCCTTCCAAAAACACAGCCAGAGTCAGATTTCCACGAGGGCTGGAGCTGCCTGCGCTGCGGGGGCTGCTCTGCACGTTGTGTAAGAGCGAAGGATCTCGGAGCAGGAGCTTGGCCCCTTTCCCACTGTGAGTGCCACTGCAGAGGAGGCCTTTTGTCACCCCTCAGTGTCTCCTGGAGCTGGGAATTGCTGGTTTTCCTTCCCCCCAGAGGTGCCCCCCTGCCCAGACCGTGCCGGGTCTCACACGTGGCACCCTCGCCTCGCTGGCTCACACCTGGGCCCTGCTCTTTCCCTCCAGGCTGCAGAGATGGATGGATTTCAGGCAGACACCGAGGAAGATGAGGAAGATGATGACTGCATGATTGTGGATGTACAGCCAGGAAAAGGTGGGAAGGGAAATGGGCACCAGGCTCTGGGCAGACACTGCCCCAAGGGAGCAGGGACTGTGTGCAGCTAAACTTGGGATTCTTCTGCCCCTTTTTCACCATTCCTTGAGCTTTTCTCTCTGGATATTTTATTCTAGATACTCCTGCTTTTTAACCTTTTTGAAAAGATGCTTCTTTGCTATTTATGACCTTCCCTAACCCATCCTTTCTGCCCTCCTCCTCCCTCCCACTGCCTCAGCAGCACAAAGCACTCGTGAGCAGCACTTGGCTGCCAGTGTTACCTGGTGATTTCTGGGAGCAAAAGTGAGCATTAGGGCAGAGCCAGCAGACCCACTGGTAAATTTAAATTATTGGTAAATATTGCTGCTCTCTGGGGCGTGCAGAGCCCTTGCAGCACTGGCAAGGCCTGGATTGTCACCCCTCTGCTGCCTCCTCGAAGGTGCAAATTGTCTGCAGGAAACAACATCAGGGAACAGCCGCAGCTGCTGCTCTGCTCCACGATCTGAGCAGTTGCTTGTGTTTGTGTCCCAGTTATCCCTTGGAAAACGGCTTCAAAGCCCCTCTGCTGCAGCAGCTCCTCGCAGGCCGCGGTGGGACGAGGATGTGGAGCAGCTCCTTTCATCTCCAAGAGCTCTTGGACGTGATCACACAGATCAATGAGCTGACACCAAGCACGTGCTGTGCTTTCCAAAGCTCTGAGCTCTTTCTTCCTGCTCACAATAAGAGCTCTCACAGGCTGCTCTAAGGAGAGTGGGTTTGTGTTGGGCAGCTCCTCTGGTAGATAAGGACTCGTGCAATAAATTCTGTAGTGTTTGACCCATTCCAGGCATTATCTGGGCTCTCCTTCCTCTCTGAGCTCCTCTCACCTCCCAAAACAGACAGTGGAGCTGCTTGACAAGAAGCTTGGCTTTAATCTTAAGCTGCTTTTGCTTATTACCAGGCTCTGAGATGAAAACCTCACCTCAGGTTTGTCACCTCTTGTTCTGAGGATGCCACTGAGCAGCTTCTCCCCCTCAGGCTCTGCTGACACACATTGCAGCTCTATTTGTTTGGCTCTGCCCGACTCCAAAGCACTGAAAAGATTATGAAAATCCTTTTTATGGTTGAAGTGATTTTTATTCTGGATTGGTGATATTAAACATGAAGCCAGCGTTAAAACCGGTTTTTAAATAGTGTTGAAAAGGAGACTCACAACAGATGCAGGCAGCTACGACAGATCAAACACAAAGTAGTCAAACTGTACTGCATTAATGAGGATATTTATAAAAACAAAACAAACCCAACACATTCTCTCCCTTGCAGGTTCTACAGCTTCAGAATCCAGTGGCACAGGAGCTGCTCACCAGGACAGCAGCACGGTCAGCCCATCTAATACAATTTGAGACTTAAATGCCTACTAACTCCTCTGTATGTATGTAGAATGAGCTAGAAAATCTTAAACCTTGTGTATCTTCGAGCAAGATACTTGAAAGTGTTCCACATTTCTTGTAAAGAGAAGACAGCACTTTGTTCTGCTTCAGACCAGATGGAAGCTTAAATTTTTAGTTTTAGCTTTTTAGCTTTTTTTTTTTTTTTTTTAAATACTGCATATTAATCTGTCCTTAATAAAGCATTATTGAAATTTTGATACTTCTTTGTAATGGAAGGTATCTAAGTTATCTCTAAAAGTAGCTGAGGGATTTTGGAATAAGCTTATTGTGATGCCACTGGGGAATGACTGTTCATAATGTTGTACAGCGTGGCCTTGGGTATAAATGATGTACAATTATATATGAAATTTTATGCTCTTGTACCATCCTGTTTGTGGTCTTACTTGCTCCAGAGAACAGCAGCAGGGCTTTACCTTTGGAAAAGGAAAAAATGCATTTGTTTCTTTTATTTTGGGACAGGCTGCAATGAGTTACAGGTCAGGGGCAGATTCTCAGTCTCTTGTCTAGATCAGAGCTGGGCTCCGTCCCACAGAAAAACTGTGATTGAGGTAAAAAGGACTGAGCTGGCATCAAACTTGATGATCCACAGAACAAACCTGCTGGGGCTTTCAGCTTTCTGTGACTGGTGAGTGATGAGTTAGTTTTTTAAAGGATTGTCTGTAATTTGAGGTTCATTATCTCCCCAGTGGGCACCACCAGGAGCTGGTACCTGGTGCCAGTCTCTGCTCTGTGGAGGGACAGTGGGGTGGTGCTGCCCCAGTAACACCAGTGCCAGCCCCAGCACAGACTGGTTTGGCATCTCACACCTGTAACAACAGTGCAACTCACACAGCTGGGGTCAGAACTGAGTCTTTAAATAGTTCCATTTAATCAGACTAAGTGTAGCTTTATCCAAATAGGTTCTCTCCAACAGGAGTTAGTGCACACAGCAGCAGAAGGGGACGCCGAGTTCTAAACCCAGCCCCACACCCAGGGCCAGGGTGGTAACCCAGCCTGACAGCCCCCAATCCCTGCTCCCAGGGAGCAGGGCAGCGCTCCACCACCGCCTTGGGAACACCCCGGGCAGCCCCTGCTCCAGTTTGGTGTCTGAAGCCCCTCAGAGCAGCCCGGTGCCACTGGGAGAGGCCGCCCGTGCGTCTGGAGCTGGGAGGGGACAGCAGGGCCCAGGCCCCTCTGCAGAGCCAAACCAAAGCCCCCTCTGAGCTCACGAAGCTCCAGCAGTCTTGGGGAAAGGAGGGAAGAGTCGAAGCCCAGCAGCTCTGGAGGCAGGGCCCTTTATTTCAGGAGAGAGTCTGGGCCCTGGCGAGCAGCTCCGGCCTGAGGGGGCTGCGCTGCTCCTCCGCCGCCGCCGCCTCCACGTCGGCCATGACCGCGGCGTCCCAGGCCAGGCTCAGCAGGGCCGAGGGCACCTGGGCAGGACAGGAGTGTCACTGACCACGGCAGTTACTGACCACGGCAGGTACTGACCACGGCAGTTACTGACCACAGCAGATCACTGACCAACAGCACATCACTGACCAACAGCAGGTCACTGACCACGGCAGTTACTGACCACGGCAGTTACGGACCACGGCAGATCACTGACCACGGCAGTTACTGACCACGGCAGTTACTGACCACGGCAGGTCACTGACCAACAGCAGGTCACTGACCACGGCAGATCACTGACCACGACCCCTTACTGACCACAGCAGCCAGGGAAGGGCGTGGGTCCAAGGAATCCTAAAG
>VZTJ01003898.1:23175-36141 GCA_013397795.1 Orthonyx spaldingii | reverse complement strand
TGAGACCGCGGGGCCGCGCCGCGGGGGGACGCACCGGGAGGGGGGCGGGGGTCCCGGGCCGGGAGGGGGGCGGGATCGGGGACTGGAGACGGGATGAGGACACGTATCGACCCCTGTCCCCGGACCGGAGGCTCCTGCCGGAATGGAGATGCCATAACGGGACCTGTACCGGGATGGGGATCCCATAGCGGGATGGGGGCACGGTACCGGGATGGGGACACGGTACCGGGATGGAGGTGCCGTAACGGGATCCGTACCGGGATGGGGATCCTGTAGCGGGATGGGAATCCCATACAGGGATGGAAATGCCATAATGGGACCTGTACCGGAATGGGGATCCCGTAGCGGGATGGAGGTGCCGTAACGGGACCCGTACCGGGATGGGACGCCCTGTACCGGGGTGGGGAGCGGGTAGCGCGGTGGAGATGCTGTAACGGTGCCTGTACCGGGATAGGAAGGGCTGTACCGGGATGGAGACCCGGTACGGGGATGGATGTTCCGTTCAGGATGGGGATCCATATCGGTGTCTGTCATGGAATGTGAGCCGGTGCTGGCATGAGGGACCTGTCCCAGCACACGGACTGGGGTGTGGGGTCACATCCCAGCACCCGCACTGGGTTGGGATGTCCTCTGCCGGGATGCGGCCCGGTACCGGTGCGGGGTGTCCCATTCTGGGACGGGAGGTCCCATTCCAGCTGCTCTGCTGGGATGGGGGCACAGTGCTGGAACGGGGTGTCCTGTCCCGGAATGGGGGACCCCATGTCAGCACCTGGACGGGGACGAGTGTCCAGTCCTGGCTCAGAGATCCGGGATGGGAGCTCGGTACCGAGATGGGATCCTGCACTGGAATGGGGGGGCTGGGGCTCTGTCCCTTGTTGGGGACAGCAAGGGGACACTCTTGAGTGTGACACGAGTAGGGGACTGCTGCGAGTGCTCACGGTGCTGGTGCTTTTTGGGGCGGTTCTTTGGGGTGCCGGAGTGCGTGGGGAGGGGGACAGCGGGTGCCACCGGCCGGGTGACAGCGTCGTGCCGTGGTGCTGCTGCAGAGCGGGAGCTGCTTCGGGATGTGCTGAGCTGGGGGGTGCTCGGGGATCAGCCGAGAGCACGGCAGGTCCATCCACGGCCCGTGGATGGGAAGAGACTGGCAGGTGGAACCCTGTGGGATCGGGGAGCTCAGGGGAGCCGACGCCGCTTGGCCGCACCTCGCCGTGAGATCCGGGACTGCCGCTCCTGCCAGGACAGCCCCTCTGCTTTAGCTCGCTTGCTTTTTGGGGAAGGGTCCCCCCCCGCCCCGAAGACCTCCCCAGCACCCCCTGCGCACCCCGAGGCTCCCCCTGCCCGCGGCCCGGACCGCCCGGAGCACAGAAGACGGGGTGTCCCACGTGTCCCCCCGGCAGCGGGGCTTTCCCCGCGGCCGGGCTCCAGCCAGGAAGGACCCTGCGGCCACCCAGCCATCGCCCCCCGCCCGCGCTGCCGGCCAGCCCGGGGCAGTAGCACGAGGCCCGCGTTGCCCACAAGACCTCGGTGCCGGATCCTTGCCGTTGCTCCGGTCGAGATCCCATAGCCAGGGCCCCGTCCCGGTGCTTCCCCGCCGCGCTTGGCTCCAAGCGGGTGCCGGACCCGACGCCGCTTGCCGGGGCTGAGGACGTGTCACCGCTGTCTCTGACCTCCTCGTGCTTTGGGTTTCCTTTCAGATCGATGACATCGCGGACGGCGCCGTGAAACCCCCCCCGAACAAGTACCCCATCTTCTTCTTCGGCACCCACGAGACGTAAGCGCTGCCTCGCTCCCCCCGCCGGGCTCTGCCCCCGCTCCGGCCTCACCTCTGCTTTGTCTCTCTCCAGCGCCTTCTTGGGCCCAAAAGATCTGTTCCCTTACGAAAAATACAAAGACAAATACGGGAAACCAAACAAGAGAAAAGGCTTCAACGAGGGCTTGTGGGAAATCCAGAACAACCCCCATGCCAGTTACAGTGCCCCTGCGGTGAGTGTGGGCTGGGCAGGGCACGGGGCCGCGGCCCCTCCGTCCCCCCGAGCCACTCCTCCTGTCTCTGCTTCTCCTCGCTGCCGTGCCCATCGCTTCCAGCTTCCAGCTTGGCTTCCTTGGGGTGGAATTAGCTCCCCTCTCCTTCCCTGCCCTCTCCCTTCCTCAGGGAGTCTGCTCCCCTCATCTTCCTCCATGGAGGGGTTTCCCTCGGGCTTCCAGGAGCGCTGGAAGTTCCCACTTGCTCTGGAGGAAGCTGTTGTGGTGGAACCGGGGTTGTGCTTTGTGCTGCTTGCCCAAAATCGTGGAGGTTTTGTTGTCAGAGCAAGAACTTGAGGCTTGCTTATCCCTGGCTCCTGGATCTGCTTGTGGACTTTTGGGAAGTCCCTTTCTCCATCCATTCCTGAGGTTCCTGAGCCCTCCAGCAGGATTCGGAGCAGGCTGGGGGATGGCTCTTCGTCGGCTGCTCACGGGGACATCTCATAAACCATAGTTTGGATCCAATTTATTGTGTAAAGATCATCACAGCAGGTGTTGGCTTCTGAAGAGGCAGAGGAAGGTTTGTAGGGTGAGCAACAAGGTCGAGGTGGTCCCTGGAGGTCGAGGTGGTCCCAAAGGTGTTGGGAGATGAAGGGAAGGAGCCCCCTGGGCTGTGCCGTGGCCGGGGCAGGAGTGAGGATGTGGTTTGAGGGGCTGTGGGAAATGGTCCACCCAAAACTGTGGATGTAGGGTGAGGTGAGGCCGTGGAGGTGCTTGAAAACCTGGAGATTGGTGATGGTGAGGGAAGCAGTGCCTGCCATCGCCAGGAATCCGCTGAGAACTTCCATCAGGGGTGAGGGACCCAGCGAGGCCGAGGTTTCGCCGACACCCACTGCGTCCTGTGGGCAAAAGGAGCAGGAGAAGACACTGAAGTGTCCTTGGCTTTGAGACCCAAGTGAAGCGAGGTGCCAGGAACAGCCAAGGGTGAGGAGAGGCTTTCCAGCAGCCGGAAGAATCCAGGCTCCAGGAATGTCAGTCCTGCCACGCACAACAAAGCAGCCCAGAAGATGAAGTTGGGGTGTGATGTTCCTGTGTGAGGAACCTCCCGATGGGCTGAAGAAACAAGGAGACCTTCAGGGAGCAGGACACAGGAGATCCCATCAGGGAAGAGCACAGTGGCCACGTGGACTCTTTGAGTGGACCCTTCCTGTCGGGAAGGTGTGGGAAGAGGACAGGAAGAGGCCTGATCCAAGTGGAGGGAGAAGAGGAGGCTGAACGCAGCCACCCCGGCTTGTCTGGCGCCGTCAGGGCAGAGGAGGCCTGGGCTCTGCTCCCGGCTCCGGGCTGCTCCAGGGACTTCGGCAGAGCGTGAGGATGGGGGGCAGAGGGCAGTGAGGCAGCAGCACCCCGGGAATGTGTCTCTGGTGCTCTCAGAGTGGTGTGTGAGGGGCTGTGGGAAGGGCTGGTGGCATTGCTGGAGCTGCTGTGGAGGGATCTGTGCTGGGAGGGGAGGCTGCCCTGCACTGCTCTGCATGCACAGCTCTGCCCTCCTGTGCTCCCCTCCCTTGGTGCCCTCTCTGTCCCCTCTCCTGCCCTCCCAGATGCCCCACAGGCCCCCCTAACCCCGCTGTCCCCCCGCTGCCTTCAGCCCGCGAGCTCCTCCGACAGCGACGTCCCCGAGAACGACCCCATGGCCGGGAGCGACGCCGGCGACGACGAGGACGACTCTGCCATGGCCACGGTGCCCACAGAGAAGGTGGACAGCGACGAGGACTCGGACCGAGGCAGCGACCACAGCGGGCTCAAGAGGAAATCCTTGGCCATGAAAGTGAGTGTGGGGTGGGGACAGGAGGGTGGCCCGGCCAGGGGACACCGTGGCTCTACCACGGAGCTTTCCTCGAGCCCACCGCGGCAGGAGTGGTGGAGAATCCAGCTTCCCCTGGGTTTTCCGGTGGGAAATGGGGCTCAGCATGGTTTTGGGGCTCTCACAGCTGTCTCTTGATGCCTGTGAGGTGGTGGGATGGCCAGTCCTGGCAGGGTTTGCAGCCTGGAGGAGAATCCAGAGCTGCAGATCCAAGAGCAGCTTTAGCAGGGCTGGTTGGGAAGAGTTGGAGACAGCCCTTCCCGGGAAGCATTTGCTTTCTGTGGTGGGTGGAGAAGGCGTGGGCTTCTCTCATCTTGTCACCTCTCCCTTGCCAGATGCCTGTGACAAAACGGCCTCGGAAATCCTCCAGTGACCTGGATCAGGGCAGCCCCTCTGTCACGGAAGAGGAGAACTCAGAAACGTCTTCCGAGTCAGAAAAAAACAGCGATCAGGTGAGAGGGTTTGGGGATACACTGGCAGGGTGGTGGGGAGAGGGCTGGAGGGAACCTGGCACTGGGATTGATACTGTGGTGACACTGTTCCACATTTCCTCATGTTTCTGTTTTCCTGCAGGATTTCACTCCTGAGAAGAAGCCGGTGGCCCGGGCTCCGCGGAGGATGCCGGCAGCTGGGAGGAAGAAGAAGGTAAAGGACCCCCAGTCTGAGGGAGGCTGGAGAGGAGGGAGGAGCAGGGTGTGACAGGGCTGTGCCCCGGGCTGGCACACCTGGAGGGACCTCACAGGTGCCTTGGTGACCTGCTGGGGCTCGGGCTGCTGGGATTTGGGTGCTGCTGGGTTTGGGGCACTGCTGGGATCCAGGACACTGCTGGGTTTGGGGCACTGCTGGGACTGGGACAGTGCCACCCCACTGCCACCCTCCAGCCCAGCCCCGCTCTCTGCCTGCAGAAAGTGGAGTCCGGCTCTGACTCCGACTCCAAAGTGGACTCGGATCTGGAGATGGGAAATGCCACCGTGGACATGACCAAGTCGGACTCGGACTCGGACTCGGACGTGTCGGTGAAAAAGGCGCCGCGGGGCCGCAAGCCAGGTACCCCAGGACTGCTCCTGCTCCTCGGGGTGGGAGTGTGGGAGCTGAGGCATTCCCTCTGGGGTCTCCTCCCGAGCTGTGGGCACGTTCCAGAACCCCTCTGCCTCCACAACTCGGGGCTGTTTTAACAGAGGAACCTCCAGGGCTCCTCTGACCATGTCCCTGTTGCCTTCCAGCCGAGAAACCCCCTCCCAAGCCCCGGGGCAGGAAACCGAAGCCAGAACGTGTCCCCAGCAGCTCCAGCAGTGACAGGTGAGGTCGGCTGGGACGCTGTCACCCTCGGGCTGGGCTGGGGGTCACCCAGGGGCCTGAGCCTGCCCTGTGCTGGCAGTGACAGCGACAGCGACGTGGATCGCATCAGCGAGTGGAAGAGGCGGGACGAGGAGCGGCGGCGGGAGCTGGAGGAGAAGAGGAAGAGGGAGCAGGAGGAGGAGATCCGCCGGCTCCGGGAGCAGGAGAAGGAGGAGAAGGAGAAGAGGAAGGAGAAGGCGGAGAAGGGCGAGGAGGTGCACTCGGACTCGGACAGCAGCGCCGAGGATGAAACGGCCAAAAAGGGCCGGAGAGGCCGGGCCAAGGCTCCGTCCTCCTCGGACTCTGAGCTGGAGCAGGAGAAGGAGGTGAGTGTGGAGCTGTGGGGAGCTGAGGGTGGGTGGAGAACCTGTCACCTCCTGTCAGGCCAGCAGGGACCTCCAGGAGTGGCAGGGACCTGGTCTTGTGGTCTTGGGTCACCCTGAGGTTGCCCACACGGTGTTGGGAAGGGTTGTGTCCATGGCATATCCCTGCCTTGGAGTGGGAGTTCTTCCCCTGGCCCAGGATGCCTCATCCAGCTGTGGGCCTCACATCTGGCACAGGGTGCCCAGAGAAGCTGTGGCTGCCCCTGGATCCCTGGAAGTGCCCAAGGCCAGGTTGGACGGGGCTTGGAGCACCCTGGGACAGTGGGAGGTGTCCCTGCCATGGAAGGGGTGGGACAGGATGAGTTTTATGTTCCCTTCCAACCCAAACCATTCCATGATCTCCAAGATGCTCTTCCAGCACAGTTACGGGGTTTGCTCCACTGTTCCCTGGAGCCTGTGGGAGCACGTGGGGTGACCGTGTGCCGTGGGGTGATGCTGTGCCATGGCAGTGGGGTGGCTATAAGGTGACCGTGTGCCGTGGGGTGACCACGTGCTGTGGTGTGGGGTGGCTGGGGTGCCCCTGGGCCCTGGGGTGGCCATGAGGAGGCCGTGGGTGCCGCTGTGGCGTGGCCCTGGCTCCGTCTGCGCCGCAGCGGGGAGGGCTCTGCCGCTCTCCCTGCATTGTTCTCTCCTCCAAGGTAAAGAAGCCGGCGAAGAAGCAGCCCTCGGAGTTGTCAAGGAAACCAAATCAGAAGGAGAAGAGGGGCCGAGCAGAGGAAAAGCCACGGAACAAGTCAGCATCTCCACACCTCCCCTCCCTCCCCTCTCCTCCTGGGATTGGGGCTGTTCCTGCGCAGCTCCAGGCCAGGATGGGGATGGGGCTCGTGGGGCTGCAGCACCTGCAGAAGGGCTGGGCTTGTTCCTCCCCTCCTCCTGAGCTGTTGGGGGTCACCAGGATGAGGTTCTGTGGCGCTTTCTGTCCCGTGGGGCTTTTCCTGTCTGCACTCCTGGGGAGCTGGGGCACAGGGGAGCTGTGACCAGCGGGTGAAGGAGTCTTGGGATGCTCCAGCCAGTGCCACCCTCCTTGTTAGCCCAGTGCTGCACAGGGGATTCACCACAACCATTTCCCTCTTCCCTTCCCGCAGACCTCTGAAAGTGGAACGAGGCCGGAAGAAATCTGACCCCATCCCTGAAAGGAGGATGGAGAAGAAAAAGGGTGAGAGAGCCACTGCTTCCCATCACAGAGGGGAGGGAAGGGCTCCAGGGTTGGTTCCCCCATGCCTGGCACAGGGAGGGATCACTGAGGTTGTGCCAGGGTTTTTCCCAGCACTGCTGTGGTCCCAGCATTGGTTTCCCTGACGTCCCCTCCCCATCTTGGCACACCCCAACCCCTCCTCTCCAGGGACATTCCTGGGGCTGTGCTCAACTCTGGACGTGCAGGAGAACACAAACCCCTGCCTGGGAGTGATCCCAGGCTCCAGAGCAGATCCTGGGCTCTGGGTAGGGCCGTGGGCTCTGCTGGTGCCCTGACACCTCGGCCTGTGTCTCTGTCTCTGCTCTAGAGCCCACAGTGGAAGAGAAACTCCAGAAACTTCACAGTGAGATCAAGTTTGCTCTGAAGGTGGATAACCCGGTGAGTGCCGGCAGCGTGGCCTGGCCTGGGACACCCCTGCTCGTCCCTGCCCGGCTGTGACACCCGGGAATGCTCCTCCTCCTCCCTTTGGGGGTGCTGGGGGGCCCCAGGTGCCCCCAGGACAGCTCCTGATCCCGGTGCCGTCTGTGCAGGACATCAAGCGGTGCCTGAACGCGCTCGAGGAGCTGGGCACGCTCCAGGTCACTTCCCACATCCTCCAGAAGCACACGGATGTGGTGGCTACGCTCAAGAAGGTAGAGCAGAGGGCTGAGCCCTCCCTGGGGCGAGCGGGGAGCCCGCCTGGCCCCCCCCAGCTCTAAGGGGGTCCCTCCTCCCGCTCCCCGGGGCAGATCCGTCGCTACAAAGCCAACAAGGACGTGATGGAAAAAGCGGCCGAAGTCTACACCCGGTTGAAGTCGCGTGTGCTGGGACCAAAGATGGAATCCATCCAGAAATCCAACAAAGCCGGGCCCGACAAGGACAAGGGGGAGGCAGAGAAGGGCCAGGAGAAGCTGTCGGGAGCGGAGACACGGAATGAGAAGGGGGAGGAGGAGACAAATGCTGGTAACGTTCCTGAGCATCCCGGGACCATCCCCAGCCTTGTCCGGGCTCCTCCTTGGAGCAAGGCCCGTCCTGCTGGGGACAGGGGATGTGGGGAGGTGGCTCTCGGTGGCACCTCCGGGCCCTGCTTTGCCGGGGTGCCAGGAGTGGGAAAGGGCTGGGTGTGAACAGCAGCGAGGGCAGAGGGCAAACCTCGAGCCCCACGCCTGGGCTCTGGGGGCCTCCACGCTGGGTTTTGGCCCAGGATGGCTCCTCCCTGCCAGCCTGAGCTCTGCTCCGGGCACGCAGGAATGTGGAGATGTCCTTGGACACCAGCTCAGGCTCTTGCCCAGGGAGTGGTGACTGGGAGCTTCCACCCTCGGAGCCAGGGACTGTCCCGGTGATGCTGCAAGAGCCTTCCCAGAGGAACTGACGGAAAATCCACCCTGATGGTGCCTCTGGGCTGGGGAGTGGAGGTTTTGGGGCCCTTCTTGCAGCTGTGGGGGTCAGGCCAGGCCTGGAGTCCCCTCAGGATCAGTTGTGTGTCCAGGGACAACCTGTGGCCATGGATCTTCAGCCCGCGAGGGTCGGGATGGACAAGGGGGTCCAAGAGTCTGAGTCTCTCTCTGTCTCTTCCCGTCAGACCTGTCGGGTCCTGTGAATGGTGAATCCCTGTCCCAAAAGTCAGAGGGCACAGAGGAGAAGGACAAGAGCCAAGGGCCGGGAGCTGGGGAGCTGGAGGCATCCACGGAGGAGCCCCACAACAAGTGAGTGTGGGGCTGGGGGCTCGAGCCCCCCGTGGTCACAGGGATGGTTTGGGGGTGTCCCGGGGGTTGTGTCGGGGTTCTCCCAGCTTGGGAAGGAGCTGGGATGTGGCAGAGAGGCCGGGGGAGGCAGAGGGGCGGGGGCTGAGCTCTCCCTGGCCCTGCTCTCCCCCAGCAGCATCCAGGACTATCCCAAGGCCGGGCCGGAGCGGGCTCGCGGGGAGCCGGAGGCTGCGGATGAGGAGNAGGAGGAGGAGGAGGAGGAGAGCTGAGGAAGCAGCTCCCACCTGGAGGAGGAGGAGGAGGAGAGGCTGTGAAGGGAGAACAGCCTCTGCCTCGTCCCCTGCCTGAGTCACTTCACTAAGTCCCACCGTAGCCGATGTCCTTGGTCTTGTCCCGTGTCCCGTCCCTGTGGAGGCACCGCCCGCGGGGGGGCTGTGCTGGTGTCTGTATTTGTCACCCCCCCCTTTGTTTTTAACTTTTTTGTTTTGTTTTGTTTTGGGTTTTTTTCCCTCCTACCTAATTTCTTGTGATTTCAACCGACATGAAATGAATATAAAGGGTTTTCTAATGAAAAGCACAAGGAACCCCAGTGTCTCTTTCTTGAGGCATCGCTGGCTGGGACGCGGGGGGGACCCCAACCCCCTGCCCAGGGTCAGGGCTGGAAAACACCCCGTGGGTCCCCAGATTCCCTCTGGCCAGGGTCAGGCACTCAGGGGCTGCTCCAAGCCCCTTTCCCCACCATCATGATCCTCTCTCCATCCAGAGGCAGCTGCTGGAGCTGGATCCCTCTGCCCCAGGAGTGGCAGCAGGGCTGGGCGCCAACTTTTTGGGGTAAAAACAGAGTGAAGAGGGTGTGTTCTCTCCTAAGTGCCCCAGGGAGGGACTGACCCTGGCACCATCCTGCCCGTGCTGGGCAGCAGCTCCGTGTTGGTCTCTTTGCTGTTTTGCAACGCTGCCGAGGTTTTGTCCAATAAAGAATTCCCGGCTCCACCCGGCGCTGCCTCCTCTTTGTGCCCCGACCCCCGGGGGAGGCTGCCCCGACCCCCCCTCGGAGGCTGCAGTAACTCTGCCCTGGGGACAATTCGATTTTTCCCTCTCCAGGGCTGCTTTCACACTCGCTCCATAAACAAGACCCAAATAAAACCCCAAAAATCCCGACTGCCTCTTGCCTGACTGCTGGGAAGTGGCAGGCCCCCACTCGTGATCCCACTGCCAGGTCCTTCCTCCCAGCCCTGGTCCCACGGGGGCAGGGACAGGCTGGGGGGGCTGTCTGGGGAAGGGGGGCCCAGGACATGGGGGGTCCCCAGGTCTTGGGGTGGGGGTTGTTCCTCCACAGCCCCATTTCCCCCTCCCACATCCCCAAAGAAGCCTCAATCCAGTGCAAAACTAACCAGAGTTTAATGTTTCTTGTGCTGCTTTGACCCTACAGGGCCGGGGGTTTGAAGGCACAGAGCACAGGGGGGACCCCCAAGAGGCACTTGGTTACTGCAGGTCCCCAGCAAGGGGACAAGGGACAGAGCTGGGGCAGGCAGAGGGTCCCCACACAGGCAGGCACAAAGGAAAGGGGCGAGGGAGGTTTGGGGAGGTCAGCAAAGGCTCCTAACGAGGCTTTTTGGGGGAGGAAGCAGCCCAGAATGGCTACTCCATCTCCACGGCGCGCTGGCCCGAGGGCGCGAAGGGTCCCACCAGCCACGTCAGGGGGGTGTTGAAGGCCACGTGCTCCACCAGCTCGTCCATCAGCTGCCGGGCCTTGGTGGCGTGGGCGCGGGCTCGGGCCAGCACGGGGCCCGTCACGTCCTGCAGGGAGGTGACAGAGCCCAGGGCTGCCCGCAGCTCCTCCACGTTGTGCCGGACCTGCCCCGCCGTGTCCTGGATGCTGGCGGGGAGCCCCTGCAGGCTGGACACCAAGGGCTGGCAGGAGCTCTGCAGCTGCTGGGTCAGGCCCTGCAGCATGGACAGCGTGCCCGACTCCACCGCCTGCGGGGGGACGCGGGGGGTGAGGGCTGGGGGACACCCCGGGGCACCCCGGGGACCCCCTGCCCCGTCCTACCTCCGGTGGCACCTGGTCCTTGCTGCCACCGCCCGGCTGCTTCTTGCTCCACTCCAGCCACAGCTGCTGCAGCTTCTCCTGCCCTCCCTGCAGCCTCTGGTCCACACCCTGCCTCAGGTGCTCCACCTGCGAGGGGGGCACAGCCCGGCCGGGTGGGTGGTGGGCCCGCCGGGGGACACCCCGGGGTGGCACAGGGGGCACGGGGCCGGGTCCTACCAGGTCGAGGGTGTGCTGGAGCTGTGCCAGCAGGTCCTGGCTGCTCTGGCGGGCGCTCTGCAGTTTGCCCAGGGAGTGCTGGAGCGCTCGGTGCCGCAGCTTGGTGGAGAGGGAGCCCAGGCGCACGAAGTAGCTCTGCTGCTGCCGCTGCTGCTCGGGCTCGAAGCCCTCCACGGCCGTGGCCAGCTTGGCTGTGGGACAGGAGCAGCTCAGGGGGTCCCAGCACCACCATCACCACCCCGCCCTGCCCAGGCTCTGCCCGGCCCTCCCTGCAGGGCTGGGATCAGCTGCTCACCCAGCTCCTCATCCGTCATGGGCAGGTAGTGGTCCACCAGCTCCTCTGACTTGCCCAGCACGGTGCCCACACTGCTGGCCACCATCTGGCCCACAGTGGAGCCCATGACGGTGCTGACGCTGCTGCTGACCGCGGACCTGGTGAGCTCCACGCCGCCCTGCACGGCCCCCTTGGTCATGTCCACCACGCTGCTCACCCTGCTGCTCACCGCGTCCTTGGCCCCGGCCACCGTGCTGGTCAGCACGTCCCTGGCCCCCGTCACCGTGGAGGTCACCAGCAGTTTGGTGTCCGAGATGAGCTGTGGGGACACACAAACCTCTGTTAAGCACTGGGGGGGTCCCGAGTGTGTTGCTCACCTCACCCCACCCCACCCCGGTACCTTCTCGGGGGGCTGCTGCAGGATGGGCAGCTTCTCCTCCAGCTTGTCCAGCCCTTTGCAGGCGAATTCGTTGGCGGTGGAAACTGGAGGTGTGAGAAGAGGTGGGTTTGGCACCCTGCTGCCTCGCAGGAGCTCTGCTCGGGCCCGGTTTTGGGGTACCCCAACCCTCAAGAGCTGCTGCTGCTTCCACCTTCCCCAGCCCTTTGCGGGTGTATTTTTCAGTGGAAGGAGCTCTGCTCGGGCCAGGCTTTCCATCACCCCAAAATTCACAGATCTCTGCCCCCACATCTTTTCCTCCAGCGTCTTCAGCCCTTTATTCCTTGGCCATACAAACCAGAGACACAAAACCAGACCCTCCCTCTCCTGCTGCCTCACCAAAGCTCCCCGAGAGCCAGTTTTGGGGTTCCCCAGCCCCCGTGGGGTGCTGTCCCAGCCCTGCACTCACTCTGGGGCTCCAGGCGGGTGAGGAGGGGCTGGGCCCCGCTCACGGCCGCCGCCGTCAGTGTCTTCACTCCCTTCTCGGCGGCGTCGCAGACGGAGCGCACGTAGGGGTGGCTCTCCTTGGTGCAGGCGTAGGCCGAGGACACCATGTCACAGGCAGAGCTCACCAGGGGCAGGTTGGCCACGCGTGTCCCGATGCTCTGGGGGGCCACAAGGGCTCAGGGTGAGCGTGGGGGTGACGGACCCCCGAGTCCCGCAGGGAGTGGGGGGTGCTGTGTGCTCCCGACCCCCCGGGGTTGGTTTGGGGTGCTCCCACGGCTCTCCGAGCCCGTCGGAGGGTGGGATAACCCCGAGCCCTGTCTCCAAGCAGGGACCCCCTGGATCCCCCCCAAATTGCCTCCCCTTGCCCGCACTGACCTGCTGCTCCTCTGCCTTGGGCTGCGCTGGCGCGGGCTCGCTGGTGGCCATGACGGGGCTGGGGGGACAGGACACGACCGTGAGTGGGGTCAGACCCCCCCAGCACCCCCCTCCTGCCCCCGGGAGGGAGAACCCCAAGTTACCCCTCCCCGAGACGGGGCAGCTCCCACGTGGTGGGAAAGACCCGGGACAGGGGGGTCCCTGAGAACAGGACCGGGATCGCACTCGGCATCGGGACCGGGATCGCGATCGCGACCAGGATTGGGACCGGGACCGGGACCGTGACCGAGACTGGGACTGCGATCGGGACCAGGAGCGAGATCGCGATCGGTTCCGGGGTTGCGATCGGAACCGCGATCGCAACCGGCATCGGAACCGAAACAGGGATTGCAATCGGGACCGGAACCGGGATCGCGGAGCGGCCCCGGATCGTGCTCACCGCAGGCGGCTGCGCTCGGTTCGGCTGCGCTCGGTTCGGCTCCGGGCTCGCCCCGCTCCTCCCCGCCGCCCTTTCTCCCCCCGAGCCCGCCCCGAGCGCATGTGACCGGAGCCGCCCAGCGGGGCCGGCCCGGGGCGGACCGGGAGCAGCGACCGGCAGCGAACCCCCGGGGCCGGGACCGGCATCCCCAACCCCCGGGAACCGCCTGCACCGAGTCCCCTCCCAGCACCCGATCCCCCGGGACTGGGCTGCACTGAGCCCCCCGGACCCGGTTCCTCGGGCGGTGCTGCACTGATCCCCCC
>VZTJ01003894.1:514606-554568 GCA_013397795.1 Orthonyx spaldingii | reverse complement strand
CCTGTCTTCAAACTAGGACAGCGGTGTATTGAAATTTGCCGTATTTTAGTGCAATATCAAAAGTTTTTTGACCAAAAACCAAAAAAAAGTAGGAGGGACACCTTTAATGATCCCCTAGTTCAACCCCCATGTCCTGGGCTGTATTCTAAGCTGAGTTTTTCCTGCATTAAAAGCTTTTTTTCTTTCTTTTCCTCAGATTCTTTAAATAAAATGGAAATTTAACTCATACCTTTACCCAAATCTGAGTCCAAGACATTTGGAAACTGTGAAGATGTTCCAACGGTGTGTAGTTATATTTATCTGCTTTTGCACTTCATGTCATCAAGCAGAAGTACCTGGTTGAAGGACAAGTTGCTACAAATCCCAAGCACCAATCCCTGGAAGGCACCTGGAAGGGTTTTTATTCTTCTTGCTGTGATTCCAAACTCCAATTATCCTTTTTCAAGTTCTTAGCCTTGAAGAAGGATACTAAAAGCAGATTGTTCTGTGTGATTTCATACCACATCAGTTACCTGTGTGTGTCCAGAGCTTTGTAGAGCTTCACTGGAATCATTCTTCATTGAGCTACTGATGCTGACTCTGAATCTTTATTTGCCAGCAGAAGCACTTGTGGAACTGCTGTCTAATCTGATTAATTAGGCATGATATACCTTCTCTTAGGTAGTAGATCTCTTTTAGTCTTAGTTGTATTGAATTAATTCTGTCAAGGAGCAATTACATGGACAGATATGCCACTGGATGTGAAGAGCAATGACCAGCCCAGGGACAGAAAAATTTTCATCAGAGTCAGCCACAACCAAAGACAGGATATGTGACACTAATCTTGTGATATTTTGAATACTGGTCATAAATCTAGACCTTTGTGGAAAAGAGCCTACTATTGAGTGCAGAACAAGGTTTCAAATTAACTTTGAGCTATAAACTACTGAAAAGTCAGGAATGAGTGGTTGTTGGGATTTAATCTAGCCTAACTGGTAGTTGAAAGGGAGAAGACGAGTGATACAAACGTCATGCTCAACTTTAAGATAGTTCCCTTCTTGATAAGAGATGAGATATTTCCCTTGGTTATTTTGGGAACCATTCTTTTTTCTTCTTTAAAGAGCTGACGTTGTATTAAATTATGTATCGAGTCCTCCACAGATCAGCTCTACCCACCACTGACAACCAAGCTGAATTTATTAAGCTTTTAGCCTGTGTTGTGTTTCTCAACCTTGGGAATTGTTTGTCTTTTGGATGTGAGTTTTCACCTGGAAGTCTCTGCATCACTTGGTACTAAAAACTCCTAAATGGTCCAAGAAAGCAAGTCAGTTCTCACTTAGCTGAGTCAAGTCCAAAATTTTGTTGGAAAGTGTTTTAGAGGTTTGAGATTCTATAGTAAGAAAAAGAAAACCCCCTGACGTGCTTTAAGTTACATTAGACATAATTATTATTGCAAATTAATTTAATTAATGCCTTTAATTGCTTTAAGTCATTCACTTATTAAATGTAGTTCCTGGAATGCTAGGTGTTTGTATTAGAGATGTTTGTGTAAAATAAAGCTGACAAAGCACTCATTATCTGAGCGGCTTTTTGCAAGAAAAGTGGTGTTTTGGGAATACAGAAGAAGCTGAAAACCATGACAAACAGATCCTTAGTTTTGAGGGATGTAGGGACCACACTCAAAACTAACTCTTATGTGGCCTGTGGAATTACCCTTTGCTTTCCAAATCTCCATGAACCACTACAATACAGCAGTGTAAATATGAGATTTCACTCTCCGGTGTCAGTTTTTCCTTACTGGTGTTGGAAAGATGCATTAATGTTGCTAATTAATGAAAGTCTTTCATTATTAATGTTGCAAAGCTTTAAAATCTGAAATATTTTTCTTGATTTTTGCATGTCAACTGCCTACCTTATTTAGCTTGATTCCTTGCTAGATTCCCCACAGAAAATCCTCCTTATTCTGGCATAGAGCAGCCCCTCTGAGTCAGTAAGGAGAGGCAACAGGAAGAGCTGCCCACGACTCCACACACAGTATGATTCAGATCTTTGTGGGGGTGTCTCTAAATGCTGTGTAAAAGGCTCTTGCCTCCATCATGATGACATAATACAGGGTTTTAACTTACCAACTGTGGATGTGCGCTATTTGTTTCCAAACGAATAGTGAACAGACTGCAGATACTATAAATATTCTATGTAGTAACTTAATAAACCCAAATGGCTGTAAATAAAAAGGATCTTTCAGAATTAGGGAATAAATAGTAATTTCTCAAAGTTCTTTTGCTCCAGCAGACCTCAATTACAACTGCAGAGCATGTCAGAAAACATTTAATTACTTTCCAGAGGATTCTGTGATTCTGTTTATATAACTACACCTGCCTATTTTTCCTGTGCAAAACCTACCCTTTTGATGAGTTTTCATCTTGGTTTTGTTTCCGGTTTTGATAGAAAGAAACAAACAACTCTAGGAGGAGTCTTGCTGCCTGTCCACCAATCCTTCTTGCTGAGCAGTAAATTTGCTGTTTCTTAACTCCTTGGTTTCAGGACTAGGTATGGTGCTCACACTTCAGGGGGATCAGACCTGGCATCAGCTGAAGTCACTAGCAATAGGTTTAAGTTATAAATTAAGACATCAAAATGAAAATTAACATTTATGAGCCAAGCGTCTAAACTCTCATCCATGACAGATCCACTCACAGAACCCATGTAGCACTGAAAGGAAATTGTCTGACCAGACACAAGAGGTCAGCTGACCAGACTATGCAAAGGCATTTTAAATGGTTTGAAATGCCCTAGGGTTTCTCCAGAAATCTACACATTTCCCACAGGTTCTTGGTCATACATGCCTTAAAATATAGCCTCAGGTATGATCCCACTTCTGTTTGCATGTTATGGATTTATAAGAACATGATTCTAGATTTATCTATTTCTCTGAAGTTTCCACTCATCAGTTGTTGCTGTTGAGCTGATGTTGAAACAAGAAGCACTCGAAAGATTTTCCAAGAAGAGAAGGGAATTCTTTATTTATTACAGCTTTTATATACAAAATGACCGCTCACTGAGATTGGCCACAGCCATCTGCCCCCCAGGTCTGATTGGATGGAACTCTGACTGTCTGTTTCGAAAACAATTCAGCCAAAACATGAGCTTATCTTTATATTTACAGGTCTCAAAGAAAAATCTCCCATGGGAAAACAAACTTGTGCTGTCACAATCGGTGAAGGAAAGCTGAACCTGATATTCCATATCCAGTACACTGAGAGCCTGTTAAAATGAAGGACTTCAGGGGAACCAAAATTAAGCTAAAATCAGTGAATTTACTCTCTGCATCTTGAGGACTTGAGTCTAGAAACTCATGCATTTTAAAAATGTGGCCCTGTAGCAAAGGTGCCACCAGGAAATCTGTGGGACACTGTGGCTTAATATGCCTGATATGTAGCTTAATCCACTAGCAAAAAGACATTGATGTGACAGCCTTATGCACAGGAGTCAGGCAAATCTAAACCCACATTGTATTCTTGGATGTTCCAGAATCCAGATTGTTAGATGGAGAATGTGTAGTATATGCAACCATTGTGCCCTTGTAGCTGATCCTTGAATACAGGGACAAATGCAGAGTACAGTTAGATATTCTGTACATCTCTTACTCTTTCTTCCTACTCCAGGAAAAGAGGGTTGAAATTTTGTGCCTGCACTGATGGGGGGAAATAGTAAATAATGGACAGAATTGGCAGCTGATTCTCTTTTTTTATATTTTCTTTGATGTCCTGAAGATTTTTGCTTGATTTCACTTTGGTCAAGAGAATTCTTTCTTGTTTCGCCAAGACATGAATTCTCAGGATGTTTTTACTTGCTTTTTATTTACTTAAAATATAAATTTGTTGCAGATCACATGCCATGTGGTAGCCACTTATGATGAAAAATGAAATCTGTAATGTGGAGACTCCCTCCTACACCAAAAGGTAGCATCTCTATTATCACTGGCAGTTTGAGCCTAACTGGGACTGTACATGTATGTCCTGCATAAATACATTAGTTGTACAGATAGATAGCTGCTACAGCATGGGATGAGGCTTCTCTCTTGTTTTGTGGCTGCATGGGGGATTTAAATGGTCTTTTCCAAGTGCCTTTAAATGCTATGCGCCCTGAGAATGACTGTCCTCTATTTCAGTGCAGCTATTCAGTTAACAACTCAGGTACACTTTCTTCTGCTGGAATCCTTGCCTTGCTCTTTTCTCTCTGTAATTATGGAGACTTGTATCTGTATAATCTAGAGGAAATGTCATTCCAACATGAAAATCTTCCTTGTGGAGTCTGGAAATCATGCAGCAGTTTAGCAGTTTGAAGTTTAGAAAATAGCACATTAACATTTAAATGAAGTGTTAAAATAATAGGCTGCTGCTGAAGTTCAAAGCTGAGGATGTGAATTTTTTACAAAGGGCGGTTTGCATCTTCAAAGAAAGAATCATGGGCTTTTGAAAACCCTAAGTTAAATCTTGCAGCCAGTGCCAATCCAGTAAACATAAATGAAAAGGGCTATGAGAAGAATTACAGAGGCTCCAGAGCAAGCTATGCAATAGTTGCCTGGAATGAGAGCATCTAAAAAAAAAAGTCTCCTAGGCTTAGTTTACTCATCCTTTCAAAATCAGCTAATTTAACACTTGGGTGACCAGGGAATCCTCAGTAAAATCTGAATCATTTGTCTTTACATGAAGAGAGAGCCATTATCCTTCCAGCAGCTACTGTCTCTGAAGAACCATAGGAAATGATTCCGCCCTTATTGCTGTCACATCTTATACTGCAGAGAAGAAATATGGATGCTACGAGCAATATTTTATCAAGTTTTCCTAAAGATCACTTGGGTACCTGCTTCTTCTTTTACTGGTGCTTCACACTGCAGATGAAGAGGTCTACCAGTATGTCTAAAGGCAAAAGAAACCAGACATAAAGTATGAAGTGGTAAAAAACCTGCCTGCCAAATGGTTTTTTCTGTGAGAGTCTCAAAAATAAATTTTCATAATTTTTAAATACTTTGTGTTACAATTCATCCAATTAAAACTATGAAGACACTGCTTAAATGCAAGAGACAACTGAGCTATCAGCCACTTGGAAACTAGTGTTAACTACTTGTGGCCCAATGAGAGACTGTGCTTACTGCCTACCCTCCAAAAGCACACACACCTTTTACAATACAGAATTCCTAATGAAATAATGAGTCTCTAAATAAAAAAAAAGAGGCCTTTAAAATTTAAGGAACATATTTTTAATACATATGCTGATTTTAAAATATAAATAGTCAATGATGTCTGGGGAAGTATAAAATAAACTTTCCATGTACTTCTGATGAGAGATAAAATAGTTTAAAATGTCATTTTTACCACAGAATTGTTGACCCCTGTATCCCATTTCTGCCAATTTAAGTGAACATTTTATAATAAATTTAAGAAAATAGGATTATAGGATGGAGTGGGAAATTTCAAGTAAGTTTTCCCACTTTATGGAACAAACTGAAGATTGGTATGTCTTGATTTCTTAAATATATTCCTCCTAAAGGCTCACAGTGGGTTTGCAACTTAATAAATAACAGTTTAATCCCATCCTGCTTGTGTAGTGTTTTATGGCATAACAACTCCAGGGAGTTTGTATGTGTATGTGTGGTACTATATGTTCACATAAATCTGTAGCTGATATTTTTTTACTTATACTTATATATATGCTGCTACCATACCCAACTCTCACAGCAGCTGTGCATGCTGAGTCTTTCTTCACCCACACCTATGGGAAGTACAGAGCTGGTAAGAACCACAGCCCCCATAAGGATTCAGGTTCCTTGGAATCACAAAGAATCAGGAACCACACATTGTGGAGCCACTGTCCTCTCTTCAGTTGTTTCAGCATGGCCCATAAATGCTGAGGATATGGAGTGCCCCTAGGGTTTGGGTGGGAACAAAGCCCAGGACCTCAGTGGAGGAAATCCAGGAAGCCAGAACTGAACGCTGATAGAAGTGCTGGCTTCTTGTCCTTACTTTGAGGTGGTGTGTTCTAAATTGGGAAAACTAATACTTGCAAGATGCCAGACCAAACCTCTCTACTCTGAGTTTTCCATGGAGCCATGAAAAGTGCTGCATGTTTTAGCTTTGTATCATTAAACTACTTACAAGAAATATCATCTAGGAAAAATACCCCCAGAAACAACATAGAATCATAGAATACTCTGTGAAGAGGAAGTGACCTTAAAGATCATCTCATTCCAAAATACTCCCATTTTATTCCGATTGTCTAACACTTGTGGTTTTATCACTAACCATATGATAGTTAGGTGTTTTCTTTAGCACCTAGTCTTGTGATCAAGTGTTAATGGCATCATTATAGCAGGAGAAGAGCAAACATTGCTGACAGAGTCAATGAGGAATCCTGAGTCTACCGAACCATTTTCAGACAACCTGGTTTTCTAGGCATCTGCCTTTGTCCCAGAGGGGGTGTGAGAAGTCCGTCAGTGCCTGTATTTGCATATGTGTTGGGAACTGAGGTCCTTTCCAGAAGTTATTACTCTGAGGAGCAGAAATACATCCTTTGTTTGACCATTTGGGTTACAGCAGAGCATGACAAATTCATCCTCACCATCAGTATAATCTGATGTTTTACTTGAATCTCTGTTCTTTAATGATTTGTAGTGCCAGCAAATCATGATGGATCAAGGAAAAAAAAGCTAAGGTAGAAAATGTGCTTACCTGGGTTTCATTTTCAGGAAGCTGTGTAGGACATGTTATACTACAAGGTTGCTACTGCTCTGGACGGTGTTCAGTGTATGCAAGCAATCACATGCATGGTGTGTGACATCTAGGAGGTCCTCATACCATGGATTGAATTATATGACTGTAGAAATGTCTTTCATGATTTTTATTCATAAATAAAAAGTATGAGATATATATCTCTTTGTTAGAGACAGATTTTCTGGAAGGAATTTGAGTAACAAAGACATATTATTTAAGAAGATCAACAGCAAAAAAGCCATGGTGTCTGCATATTGTCCCACTTGCTGCATACTGACCTAAGGACAGACAGAATGGATCATGATTTGTGTGCATATTCTTTGGTGATTCCTGCAACTTCAGATGCCATTCATTAATAAACTATGAAGAAGACCTCGCTGTTTCTGATACTTTTTTTTATAATTATATGTAGTTGAGAACTTACTGTAAAATTTCTTCCCAGTTCCAAGAAAATGAGCATATAATGGAGAATCTATGAAGATAAAAAGGACATGGGATGATAGCCTTGTTGTAACAAAGCCCTCTAGTGTGCCGTAAGGGAGGGGCACAGAACTAAAAGCATCAGTAGCACATCAAATTCTTTCAAATAACACAATTTTTTCATACATAGATTTCAGTTCAATTCATGCACTTTTTTGTATTGAAAAAGTTATGATGGCAGCAGAAGTTGTTCAAAAAACAAGTGTATCTTTTGGAAGGTCAGCCAGAGAATGAGAACATAAAACTCTAAAATCTATATGTTTCTCCCCCCAAAAACTGGTACTTGAGGCCACCTAGTTCCTTGCATGTAATGCATTTGAGAGGTGGTCTCTAGATACAGGATATGAGCATGTTGCTTGAGGATTTGGGGGCTTTTGTTTGTTTGTTTGTTTGTTTTTTAATTGTTTTCCACACGAAGTCTATATGCAGAAAGTGCTTTAATACAGGTGACATGAATGTGCTACCAAATTTTGATCTACACCAGAATGGGCTCTTAGAGCCATTGTATTCACTTTTTCTATGTCCAACCCAAGAGTATCCAGATCAGTCCCTGCAGTAGCTTTTTTGATAGTTTGTATCTGCTAATTGTATAAAACATTCTAAAATACTGACTATCTGCTTGAAATTTAGCAGCAGAAGAACTTTCATGGTGTTGCAGTGACACCCAATTTAAGAATAGTGCTACTTCAGGGCAAAGGGGAAAGAATCTTTGATGTACTATGTTTAATGATGTAATCTTGCTTGAAATTCCAATTTCCTGTTGTGCTATTGTGCAAAGTGCTTAGACTAAAACTAATTAACCCTTGCAGGAACCTAGTTCTATGAACATGAAATTTGCATTAATTGCCAGTGACATAGTAATTGAAGCATGACAAAAAGGCTGCAGTTGATTAAATACTGAATTAGGGTTTACTATTTGAAAGGCATTGAGATCACTAGCTCTTGGCTTTATGAATTATAATTTATAAACTAAGGCATGTGGGATTGGTGAATATATTAAAGCATGGAAAACCTAGCTGAAATTTTGAAAGTTATATGTATTACACATACTTCTTTTAAATATTTCTGGTTCGTTGCCTTTGAAACAAAGTGAATTATAAAGGAACCAGAAAATGGGTTTGCAGTATTTACTTTGGCTAAGCAACTTTTGACAAGGATGCTGTAACATTAAGAGAGACACAATTGCTTGAACCAGACTGATGAAATAGACTTTCAGTGAAATTCTGCTTGGGAGTAGTGAAAAAAAAAAAAGCAGAATATGATAATAACATTTTCCATGTCAAAAATACCCTTTAGAAGTCCCTAGATTGCTACTGAAACATGGGAGGAAAAAATCCCAAAGCCTGTTCTATCTTTTTGATTGATTGATCCCTTCATGAATATATGTTCTTCTCAACTTGCTCTAGCATTTGATCAAAATGACATTGTTGAGGAATGTTAAATGACTTGCCAATACAGTCTCTCGCACCCTGGGCTGTGCATTCAGTTTGGATCATCAAGATTAGCTTGTGCCAGCTTACCTTAAGGCACACAAATAGCACTTACTTCTCCCAGCCAAAATCTCAGGCTGCTGCAAATGGAATGGAAAGGGAAAGGCTTCTTCAGGCTTCGCAGCACAGAGATTGAAATTGAATTTGTGCAGTAATCACCTGCACATAAAGTCCTGGAGTGACCAAGGTGAAGGGCAGCAAGGACAGTATCTATGAACACACTGGTATTAAAGGAAGGGTAAGAACACTGGGTGCCCACTTACCAGTGGGGACAGGGAACTTAGTGAGAAGCTACAAGGAAAAGACTGATGCACTCGTTGCAGTTTTCATCTCAGTTTTTTCACTGGAAGGCTTGCCCTCAGAGCTCCCAGGTCTCTGAGCCTTCTAACAAGGTCTGTGGGAGCAAACCAGTACCCATCTCTGAGGAAGAAAGAGTTAGGCATCATTTAAGACTTGTGTGCATACATGACTCCATAGAACCAGAGGGCTTGAATTTAAGCTTGCTAAAGACATTGTGATGCCCCACTGCATCATTTGTGAGATGCCATGGCAACTGTGGAGGCTCCTCAGAACTGGAAAAAGGCAGATGTCACATCATTTTTAAGAAGGGCAAGAAGGTGGATTCAGGGGACTACAGACTAGCCAGTCTCACCTCGGTCTCTAGGAAGATGATGGGGCAAATCTACTCAGAATTAATTTCTAAACTCAGAAATAGACAAGAAGGAGATTAAAAGCAGCTAGCACAGGTTTATCATAGAATCATAAAACCATAGAATGTCATGGGTTGGAAGGGACCTTAAAGATCATCTAGTTTCAACTCCACTGGGACACCTTCCACTAGACCAGGTTGCTCAAAATCCCATCTAACCTGGCCTTGAACACCTCCAGGGATGGGGCATCCACAGCTTCTCTGGGCAACCTGTTCCAGTGTCTCACCACTCACACAGTAAAGATTTTTTTCCTAATATCTAATCTAAACCTACTCACTTTCAATTTGAACCCATTCCCCCTTGTGCTGTCACTACATGCCCTCGTAAATAGTCTTGCCGCATCTTTCCTCTAAGTTCCCATAACATACAGGAAGGCCACAGAGAGGTCATCCTAAAGCCTTCTCTTTTCCAGGCTTTACCTGTTTTTCCAGATTTACCAAGTGGAAATTGTACCTGACCCTCCTTACTGCCTTCTGTGATGAGGTGATGGGTGCTGTGGCCAAGAGAAAGCAAGTGGATATTGTACACACTGATTTTAATGAGGGCTTTGGCACCATCTCCCACGGTCTTCTTATCATTGAATTTGGAAGATAAGGGCTGTATAAGCAGACAAAATGGTGGGTGGGGAATTGGCTCAACTGGTGGACCTGCAGAGCTGTTATTAGTGGTGCAAAGCCTAGCTAATGGTCAGTAACTAATGGGACGCCTCAGTGGTCAATAATGGTACCAATAGTGCTTAAAGTCTTCAGTAACAAGTCAGGTGATGGGACAGAGTGCATCCTTAGTAAGTTTGTGGACAACACCAAGTTGGAGCAAGCAGTCAATGTCCTGAAGGGCAGGGCTGCCACTCAGAGGGACCTGGACAAGCTGAAGATATGGGTTGCAAGGAATATCAGGAAGCTCCATAAGAGCAAGATACTGCATGTAGGATGGAATAACATCATGTCATGCTACAGGCTGGGGCTCAGCCATCTTGGAAGAAGCTCTGGAGAAAGGGATGTGGGACTCCTTTGTGGACAAGAAGCTCAACATGAGCCAGCAGCACGTGTTTGCAGCAGGAGGCTGCATTAGGAAAAGGGTCACCAGCGGGGTAAGACAAGTGATCCATTATGCTCTGTGATTTTAAGACCACATCTGGAACAGTGTGTCCTCTTTTGGATGCTAAAGTGCAAGATTGCTATTGATATAATGGAGTGAGTCCAGCAGAGACCACCAAGCTGGTAAAGGACATGGAGTACAAGGCCATATGAGAAAAGGCTGAGAAAGCTGGATTTGTTCAGCTTGGAGAAGAGAAGCTGAAGGGAAGACCGTGCTGCTGTCCACAACTAGCTGATCAGAGAATGATAGAGTTAGAGTCTTCTTGAGGGAACACAGTGGTAGGGCGGGAAGCAATGGGAGCAAGTTGCAAGGTGGGAGATTCCAAGTAGATTTTAGGGGAAAAATTATCCCATGAGGATGATCAAATACTGATGCAGGATGTCCAGAAAGCTTGTGTAGTCTCCATCCTTGGACATGTTCAAAATTGACTGGGCATGGACCTGAACAACTTGATCAGGTTAGATCTGTATTGAATAGGGAATAGGACAATTTGAATTCTCAAGATCCCTCCCAGCATAAGACATTATTCTGGAGTTCTGACAGTGTTCTTGAGATTGTGAGGAAAAGTTTCTATATGCTCGTGTACTAATTGCCGCAGAGATATGAGCATTTTATGCCAGAGATAGTCTTTATTTTAAAGTCCCTTAACAATGGTTTTGAAGTGTTTTCTCTTTTTTTCCCCTCCTTTTTGGTAACAACTATTCAAAAGTAGAAAAAGTACTGACATTGAAAGCAAGAGGCTGTGACAGTGTTGGTTCTTCCTGGAAAAACTCTTTTGTCGGTTGCAGAGACTGCTTAAGACTCCTCAGTCACGTAAGCAAATTGCTAAGGGTGGGGAAACAAGGCTGGACCAAGCTGCTCCTGACATGGAAAAGGGAAGGGGGAAAGAAACATAATAAAGATGTGCTAATGCAGTGAAGAGTCAAAAAATAGAGTAATGAAAGTTTGCTGTCAGCAGAGGATTAGGAGGCGATAGTGACAGTATCTGCTAGAGGAACCACATTTCTATTAGCAATAGTTGAGGCCTTATCCTCCCATAAACCATCCTGGACAGCGGCAGGTTTCCAGTGCTTTCTGGGCCTGGCATATTCCTGCACTGGCTCTGTGTTCAGAGTAGCCAGGAAAATTCTGTTTTGTGGGCAAAATAAAAAGCATTTAAATTCACAATTGTGCACCTTCTACATTTTGCCCTCACACCATCCTGTGTATATCTTCAGTGTCCTATGGAGAGTTCTGAAAATTAGGAGTGCATGTTTCTAGAGTAGAGTATCTTTTGCCTTGGAACAGGACTGTTTAATTTAATTTTTGCAAAGCCTTTTGGATTTTCCTTCCCAGGATGTAATGGTTACATTTATGCCAAATACAGGCAAACTGTTTATTTGCCACATGCAATTTAAAAGTATGGTCACATGAATTGCTTTCACAGGCTTTTTTTTGGGTTTCATTTTTTTTTTCTTCCTTCAACAAAACCTCACTGTTCATTAGTTTGTAAACAAAATGCATCTGGCATCAACAGACCTCACTTATGATTGCCGTTACTATCAGTTTGAATGCATTTAGTTGATTTTATCACATGACTGTAGGTAAAGGGAACCTCAGTAGGCTTACAGGAGAGTAAAATTAGTTGCTATGTATTTCAGACATAAAATATGATGTTTTAAATTGCTGTTATTGTGGCCAGCTCTACTTTATTATGCCAAAGAAGAATTCTCCCTTTATACAGCAATTACAAGGCTTTATTCTGCAGCCACTGAACTATTTGGAGTTTTGCCTGCATAATGCCATGAGATTAACTTATTGTGCGAGTAAACCCCAGCAATATTCCACAGGACCTTCCCAGCTATCCACAGGGACTAAAACCCCAAGAGCTGAACACAAGAGTCTCTACAGTGAATGAATGGGACAGTTCCACCTCTGTGACCGAGTCCAGGGGGTCACACAGTGCATCACATTCTTTGTCAGTTCAACCTCCAACTCCAGTAGTTAAATTAGGAGTATCCAATTTTTCACAGCTCGTTCATGTTCTTGACCCGGAGTAATTTTATACCTCAAAAATATTTATAAATACAGACTGAAAAAATAGTTTTCTTAGTCAGTTGAAGGTGTTACTAACAAGACAAGAAGAGGAATCAGTTGTGTATTCTGCAGCTGATATTCATAGTGGTCTCACTGCATGCTCATTGTAACTTGAGGTAAAATATTGATTTATTATTATAGATAATAATGATGTGCAAGATCCAGTTAAACTAGCAACATATCAATAGATGACTGAACATAAATTGTCCTCATTTTCCATTAAATTTGTAAACATCTCTAAATGCAACAAATTGTTCAGATGACCAAAACTATGTTATACACATATTAAGAAATATATACAATCTTCCATATATATTTATTCATTGGCAAATTCGCAGACTTGTGCAATTCATTAAAATACAATTGGGAAATGAAAGCAATAATTTTCATCTAAGTATGTTCTTAAAGGAAGAAGTGGAGAGGCAGAAACACATTTCTGCCCCTGAGAATGAGTCAGGCAGAATTATTCCATTCAGTCAATAATTTACTGAGAAATCTCATCAAAGTCAATAGTAATAGGACTGTACCTTTAGTTTTAATTCTTCTTTGAGAGTGATGTTTTCACTTGCACAAAGAGACAGGATAAGACTAATGCATTTTTTTAATCTCATTTAGACTTTACCACACCTCCACTTCTCTCTTTACTGAAACAGAATGTACAAGTGGTCTTCACCCATGGATGTGAAGGTAAGCTTTTTTCTAATCAGAGCTCTACTGTAAGAACAATTCTAGAATACATTTACTTCTTTTAATTAATAAAAAATACAACACTTTTTAAATCAAGGTAACACTAAAAATTTGAAAACACTCCACATTTTCTGGAAACAGACTTTGTACCTGAGGCCTTAGTTTTTCCTTCACTAATTACCTTGTGCAGGACACAGGGTCTACCTGACTTTTTTCCTTTTTTCTTAAAGTGCCTATGTCAGATATGCTGGTGTAAATACTTTTATATAACAAAAGTAATAATTTCCTCAAAGATGCATAAATCCATTCAGAGCTGATATGTTCTTCCTGACTATACTTTCAAATCATACTATAACCATATCACCTCTCTTGACGATGCATTTATAAAGTTTTCCTTCAAACTTAACTTGAGGGAAAACGGATTTTGAATTAAAGTAAGAAAGAGAGAAAATGAATTTAAGGCTTCTGATGTAGGTAGAATTTTACATTACTACACTAAGACTTTTCACCATTGAGAGCTGCATTTAGTCATCTAAATTAATATAATTTTTATGCATTTGATTGACTTACAAGGAAATTTAAATTTTATGGATTTGATTGATTTCCATGTCAACTCAAATGCAATGCTTTGTAGTAATACGTGGTATAAAACTTATTTTAACAGGCATGAGTTATTGTCTTTACATCAGGACTCAACAAGTAGCAGTCCCTGGCACAATAATAGCTCTACTGGCTTTGCAACCACCATGCAGTGCAGAGTCCCTTTTGGGTAATGCTGTGGTGGTAAAATCCACACCTAATAATTTAGCACTGTTCCAAAAATTTTCCATCATTTGTGAGGAAGGATCCAACTTTGGAACAGTTCTCTCTGTGACAGTGGTGAAACGCTGGCACGGGTTGCCTGGAGAAGTGGATGCTCCATACCTGGAAATGTTCAAGGCCAGGCTGGATGGGGCTTTGATGGGGCTTTGAGCAACCTGGTCTAGTGGAAGGTGTCCCTGACCACATCAGAGTGATTGAAACTAGATGATCTTTACAGTTCCTTCCAACCCAGGCCATTCCATGATTCTGTGATTTTATTTAATTACTTTTGTGAGCTTCATTTAGGATAGTTCGGAACATATCAGAACAAGGATTCTTAAAGTGATATTTAATTTTTGAAGACCAGATATAGATTGTAAAATGACTTTACACAAATTTCAAGTCTACTCCTCATGAGTATTGAGAGCGATAGCAGCTCATTTTTATGGCCAAAGGAATGGTTCCAACATTTAAATTTATTTTATAGAGCTAAACCAATAATTTTTGGACTCTATTCTGTCTCATTCCAGCAAGTGATAAACCTAGGTCTATCAATTTGCTTCTAATAATAGTTCATCTGTAAGTCAGACAACAAATTTTGACTTTCAAGTCTCAAGTTTGAGTCAGAGAAGTCAGAAAAAGCAGAATTGTCAGGGAATAAAATTTTACATCCTTTCCCACAAGTTTCAGAGGCTCTTGAAACTCCTTATTTACTCTGGAGGAAATTTTACATGTAGATATACATGTATATTGATCTTGTGTTCTGTATCTTGCTGTGGAAGTCATGAAGAAAGACAATACATATTGAAATTGTTTCACACTTGCAAAATTATGTTTCAGGTAAAACCTACTTATTAATGATTGCTACTTTTAGCCACAATATTTTTATTTTCTGCCATCAGTTTATATTTGTCCCATCTCTTTATTACCCCTATGCACAAAGTTTTCAGCTTCTTATCATCCTGCTACTGTATGAGTCTGAGGGTGCTGAACTTCTGAGATTATCAGAAATCATGTGAAGGACATGAAAGCAGCTAAAATAATAATCACATTTGTTACTTTGCTGTACTTCACATAGGCTTTTGGCAAGCAAATAGAACATTTAGAATACTGTGGTTCTTTGATAATTTTCTATCACTCTAGCAACATAAGGGTGATATTTAATAAATCTTTATGGCTTCAGAAGCAGTCTATTTGCTGTACAAATTAATGTTACTACAGAAATATTTTTCATAATAGCCAGGTCAGGAAACCCAAACTGGAATGTAATAACAACCTGAATTCCTCATTGTCCTTTTTCAATACCTGACACGGATTTAACACAGACCTAGGTCCTCTACCCTGAACAGCACTGCTAAGAAATGCTAAGAGGAATGTGCGTTTAAAGTCTAATGATAAAATAAGCTCATTGACTGTGTGCTTGCACACAGATCCCTAGTCTCATTTAGAGATAGTACAACCACATTGTGTAAATTACTATAATGCTCTGGAGTATGACCTAAATTTTAATCTGATCTGCGCAGTTACTGTTACAGTGTGTTACCTGGGAAAGCAGAAATCCAGTTTGAATTTGAGCTGAGTTTAAACATAAAATGGAAAATAATCTTTTTATTTCATGGACTGCAAATCTGGAGTGTAGGTACACAATTTATAAAATTAAGATCACTTGTGTTTGCCTGAAATGTATGTGTGTGAGCTACCTGATCTATGTTATGGTCAGTGAAGGTACGGTCACTGAGTTCTTTCAATCAGCTCTACCAACCAATGAAGATGTCTATTTCAAGAGAAAAGGAATAATTTCCTAGAACTCTATGGACTACTGTGGGTATTTAGAAAATGGATTGTGTGCAAACATCTACACTGTATTCATCCCAAGTTAGGCAAGATAAATCCCTCTCAAGCTATCCAAAATTAGGTGTTTGAACTGGTGGTCAAAGCTGCTTCTAAAGTCTATGAAAGCAGATCAGCACCTCCATAAAACAATTAATCTTGTCCTTGGATGTGTGCTTATCATCACAGATGGAAGGAAACATATCTCCAATATAGGGAACCTTGAAGGTTGTCTTAGGTTAGACACCAGCAGTGGGTTTTGTTCGAGATTAGATGTAGACATGTGAGTCAAGTATATCAGCTACCATTATAGCCAAAAGAGCTTCTTCATTTGGTCTAGCATCATTTGAGATGATCTAGGATATCTTGTCTAGTGTCCAGTTGCCACTCCAGATGATCACAGGTCATATGCTATAATTTCCAGTCTCTTGCAAATGTGTAAGGTGTGCTAAAGTGCATCAAATTATATTTTATGTATATATATTAGTAAATAAATGAGGGTCAATGAAAATTCAATCTTTTCTAGAGGAAGAACATTATGTAAAGTAAATCTGTGAGAAATCAACCAGTTCTATTACATTATCTACCATAAAATTGACCACAAAAGATGAACAGTGTAGACACACTGTATTCCCATTCTCAATGTATGTAATTATGAAAAGCCTGTGAGGAAAGTCTCTAATGTTAATATTTGCTTTTACACAAATATTCTTCTCCCAGTTTACAAATTTGATTCAAAGACACCATTGCTGTCACCAGTACACATGCACAGAAATGCAATACTTGGCTTATGTGTGGAAAGTAGTTTCTGTCTCACCCTCTGTTCAGATACAGAAGGGAGGAAAATACCACTCCAGAGCCTTGATGAGCTGCTGTACACATAGACTCACTAGATCTTCTAAGAAATGAATCCTGATCTTGTATAAAGAACGCAAAACTCCCACTGACGTAAAAAAATACCTCATTCACATGTCTGGAAGCAGGATTCAGCTCTCAGAACTAAAACAGCTTGCACCCACCTGCTGCTTTAATTCTGAAACACATTTTCAACTGATATCTTGTATAAATCATGAATCAAGAGCAATGTGCTTTACTATGAAGACAGTATTCCAGTCATAAAGTGTGATCCAAATGGAAACTCCCCAAAAGTAAGCAGGAATGACTGAACATTACAACTATGATCTTGGTTTTCTCCATGACAAACTCTTGCATTGACTATTGGACATTTACAAGGTCTCAGTTTTCATTTGGTTATTGTTGTTTAAAGCAGGAGAAGGTTTGCTCTTCTGGGCATCTGTTCCTCCTTTGGATGTGTCCTGGAAGAAAAGCCTTGGCATCCACAGTGACATTAAAATTCGTTTGTATTCATTCCGAAAATTCTGGTTAAGAAGACCATAAATTATTGCATTAAGGCAGCTGTTGAAATAGGCCATTAAGTAGCTTATAATGAATAGCCATTCAGGAACTTTTGGTGCCATTTCTGTAGGATCAATGGCTACAGCCAGTCCAATGAAGTTTAAAGGTGCCCAGCAAAAGGCAAAAATCACAAAAACCACAAACATGGTAAGAAAGTTTCTGAAGTCACTTGGCTTCAATCTTGGCTTTGTTTCTGACTTGACTCGTCTTCTAACTTGAAGCACTAAAACCCAAATTCGAAGGTAGCAGAAGCTGACAATGGTGATAGGGACGATGAAGTGAATGACCACAACAGCTATTGTATAGTAGGAGCTTGCAGTCTGGACAAACGTGCATGAATAGATGCGTGGATCATACTTTAAAGAGCCAACAAAAAAATTTGGCACAGTTGCAATCACTGTTAATATCCAAACTAAGGAGACATACAGCATTGTGTTCCAACAGCTGTACACTTTGTCATAGGCAAAACTATGACATATGTAGCAATATCTGTTTATTGCAATTGCAGTGATGTTGAAAATAGAGCCTATTACACTTAGTCCCATCACAAAGCCACTCGCTTTACAGTGTGTTTCACCCAGTGTCCATCCATTGTGGAAAATAGCTAAGAGCACCAGTGGGTATGGATACAAGGCCACCACCAGATCAGCCAAAGCCAGGCTCACCACAAATGCATTACCTGGAGGGAAAGAAAAATACATAGGCATAAGTCTGAAAGCAAGCATAGCTGTGAACAAGAAGAAAAATGTTACATTATTTTGGATGTCTGCAATGCTAAATTATTAATGATGTCAGCAAGCAGCAGGTATATAGGACCAATAGGGAAATGATTTTACGATGTAACTTAGAATGCCACGGAAATATCTGCAGCAACATAATGTTTCAAATCTGTTGGTGACTGGATTATATCCTCCTTGCTCTTTTTATTTTTAATAAACATAGCCATCAGTGAGCCATTACATAAGCACACGTTGAGTTGTTTAAGTGTAGCTAACTCCACAGTTGGATGAAATAAAATTAAAAAGGAAAAAAGTCTAAATTCTGCCAGGTAGGTAAGCCATTATGCCATTCTAACCTATCACTGGAATGCTAACAGGCTTGACAAGTATCAAGGAGAAGGATATACAAAGACTAGGTCTATAGCTATTGGAAGGATGTGTTGTTTTATGTATACTCTAAATTGCTACACAGTCCTCTGTAGTATAGATATTTTCTGCATGAATGACCTACCCAAACTGCAGTTATTTTCTCACTGGATTGACAAAGGAAGAGTGACTTGCCTTCACCAGCCTCTGCAGAAAGGCATATTTAATTATACAAAGAAAAATTCCATGCATGCAAGAAGTATTCAAATTTTCTGCTGATGATATTAAGGTAATATAGGTGATATGGTTGAGCCCTCTTGTCTCTCTTTAAACAGTATCCTTTTCATCAGTTTGAAGTTTCTGACATTGGATCTAAGGGTATTTTTGTAAAATATGAGATAGTAAACTGTATTCCTGAAAAATGTTCTTTGGGAACTTCACTCTAGAAGATAGAGGTACTAACTTTGAATTCTTGGCATTTAGGTAGCATAAAATGTATATGGTTTGTAAGGTTTTGTATATGGCTTGCATACTCTTTTTTTCCCTGAAAGTCCTTCACAGCACAAACTGATATGCAAAAAATCCAAGCAATTTTAAATATTGTGCATGGAACATAATTTTTTTTTTAAGAAGACCAGTTAGATGCTCCATTCTACACACTCCGAGCTTACTAGTCCTCAACTAACAAAGCAGTTCTCCATGTCATTTTAAGAATGGCATTAACTGGAAGTCATAAAAGCAACAACCATGTAGAAATATACTAATCAAAAATGACAGAATTTCACCTCTACTCTGTTTGCTCCACCTGCTTTACTACATCTGTAGCTTCCTGAATTAAGGAATGGGGAGCTACCTTTCTCCCATACTTTAAAAAGCATACACTTTATACATTTGCACAACAGTGAGTAAACCTAATGGAAAGCAGGATTATCCATCTGTTCCCTCAGAAACATGGCTCATCTCAACAGTGGTGCGCAACTTATTTTAGATGGTTCCTTGTTATATATTTAGTAGCCTGTTTTATATATTATAAAAAGCTACACAAGTGTTTCCACATGTGTTATGATTTGTGAGGAAAAATTGAACAAATTAGGGAGACAATTGAGTGGGACATGATAACTTCAATTAAGCAAAGCAGGAAGGATATAATCCATTCCCATGATCGTTGTGAATCCAAGCAAGCTTCAGTTACAACAAGGAAGTTTCAAAGTAGACACAGAGAAAAAGATTTTAATGTCAAGAAGAAGGAAGTGTGGGAACACCTTGCTTTGAGTCTGTCATTGGAGGTTGTAAGAAAACATAAAAAGTATTTGTCAGTACTGGCCTAGATAAAGCTGATCCCTTTGTACAGGAAGGATGGGATGAATGTGAAGGCCTCTTGTAGCCATACGGTAAACCAGACAAAAACCAAAACTAACAAAAGAACAGGGGCATCTTTATCAGAATGTATTTACATCATGGCAACAAGAATTTCTCATGTTTTTTCATCACTGTATCTGACATTAGAAGATAGAGAAGTTGGAAGTTGGAAGAAAGGAAAAAAGGTGGAAAGAAGGAAAGAAAAAAGACTCTTTTTTTCTGTTTTAGAATGCCTTTTGGAGAAAGAGAGAATTTAGTCTAGGGTGTGTGCACTAAGATTAATCTAAACTCTAAGGCTTCCCAGCATCAGCTTCTACCTAAAATGTAATTGTTGAGTTGAAATAGAGTGGACATTCAGCTCTTTCAATCATTTGGAAATTTACTGTCAAGTACATTTAGCAAGATATTTTCAAAGTTTTGTGTGCAATTTAGGATTTCTTGAAAATTCCAAGTGCAATGAATATATAGCGTTAGCAAGGAACTTGTCAAAAATTTAATTTACTAGTTTACAACTCAGAAGAAAAATGGTCCAATATCTATAAAAGCCTCAGGTGATTTGTCACTTCTGTGGCTGTTTACAGGGTTGAATGTTCCCACTGTGCACTGCAAAGTAAAGTCCAATGGTATTTTTCTGTCTTTGTGGATGACTGCAGAATTAAGTTTAATGTTGTATTACTGCAATGAATAATCTACAGAAGTAGAGAGAAACTTTCCAAATTCATAAAACATAAATAATCAACATTTAGAGAAATCAAAGGACTTCGATATCTTTTATGTGCTTGGAGAAAGTAAATGTTCCTTGATACACCTAACACAGAGCTTTTAGAGTGGCCTAAAATTTTTCTGCTTGTAACAAAATAGAAAGCACAGAATTTTAATCTAGCTGGAATTATTATCATTGCTTCTGAAATTTACTCGATGGACTTTGTTCCTAGATTTCGGTTTCATAAAAGAGAAGTATATTCATTTGTAAGAAAGACATTTGTTCACTGGAATGGAAAGACCCCTTAATTACAAGTAGTAGCTACTAAAAGCCAAATGTCTTGTCAGGTATTAAAATAGATCCACATCTCTGTGTTTTAAACACTGATAGTTTTATGCATAAAAAAGAAAATAGGTTCTGATATTGACTTTGGGTGCAACAGAACTAGACTGATATTTCATGAAGCGTTCCTGCACACTGGTTTTCTTACTACAACTAACATGAGAAAGAGAACTGTCACACCATCTTGTAATCTTGATGTTGTACGAATTTACTCACAGAACAAAATTTTTGGTAAGGCCAAAACTTTTAAGGGCTAGGCGTCTGCCTTCTGAGAAGACAACTAATTTTTAATGTCTCTACCAAAAGCAGAAGCAATTGCTACCAGCAACTATTTTTTAAACTGGTTTTCTTCTGTCTTTGGTTTTAAACTGGTGAAAATGCTTAGTTACATATCATGGTGGTTTTGGGGGGTTTTTTTAGATGATGTTTTGTCTGTTACGCCTTCGTTTAACAAGTTGTTATACATTGCATACAGACATCATCCTCTTTGACCTATGGCACCGGCAGGAGGTGGAGCAGAGAATTAAGTCTTTCACACACTGACATTTGAATTCCCTGTGAGAGTACAAGCCAAGACCTAGGGTAAGCTTTGATTTACTGAGACATGTTAATTTGGTATAATGTTCAACAGTGTGTTGCTAACAGAAGGTGTAACATAATGCTCCAAACAAATGCCAGATGGGTGTTTGTTTTCTTTGCTTATGACAGTTTCAAAGCAGTGATATGCTCTTTTGTAGCTGTGTTTCATGATTTCAGATATTAGTGAGGTATACCACAGACTTTGATGTAAGGGAAAGGGATAGGCAATATATTTCCACTAGAACAGCATATTTTAGAGACTCCAGCAAAAAACATAGCATAAACATGAATCAAAGCTGGACTTCGGTTTATGGAACATCTAGGTTATTTCTTTTTTAGGAAACGTGTTCTGTGAAACTGTTTAGAATAATTGGTCACTATAATTATCCTATTTTATGTACAAAGAAAAACCCATCACTGGGAGTAAAGCACCTCAGGTTGTAAAGCACCTTCAAAATCGTTAAGTCCAACTGTTAACCCAGCACTGCCAAGTCCACCACTAACCCACATTCTTCAGTACTACATCTACACCTCTTTTAAACACCTCCAGGGATGGTGACTCCATCACTTCCCTGGGCAGCCTGTTCCAGTGCTTGACAACCCTTTCAATGAAGAAATTTCTCCTATTTAATCTATATTTAATATTTAATCTAAACCCGCTTTGGCACAGCTTGAGTCCATTTTACTCTTGTCCCTTCACTTGTTACCTGGGAGAACACCCAACTCCTGCCTGGCTGCAACCTCCTTTCAGGTAGTTTTAGAGAGCAATAAGGTGTCCCCTGAGCCTACTTTTCTCCAGGTTGAACACCCCCAGCTCCCTCAGCTGCCCCCTTCCCCAGTTCCACTGCCCTTCTCTGGACACACTCCAGCACCTCAGCGTCCTTCTTGTAGTGAGGGGCCCAGAACTGAACATGGGATTCACCAGTGTTGAGTAGAGGGGGGCAGTCACTGCCTTGGTCCTGCTGACCACACTATTGCTGATCCAGGCCAGGATGACATTGGCCTTCTTGGCCACCTTGGCACACGTTGGATCATGTTCAGCCACTGTTGACCAGCACCCCCAGGTTCTTTTCCACTGGGCAGCTTCCCAGCCCTGCCCCCAACCTGTGGCACTGCCTGGGGTTGTTGTGATCCCAGGTGGAGGACCCAGCACTTGGCCTTGTTGAACCTCATACAGTTGGCTTCAGTCCATCAGTCCAGCCTGTCCAGATCCCTCTGCAGAGCCTTACAGCCCTCCAGCAGATCAACGCTCCCACCCAACTTGGTGTTTTCTGCAAACTCACTGAGGAGGCACTCAATCCCCTTGTCCAGATCACTGATAAAGATATTAAACAGGACTGGCACAAAGAAGAATGCAGGACTCACAAGAACAGAAGCTTAGCATATAAAAAGGACCTTGAGATTGTGGCTTAGTGACTTGCAGACTTCTAGACTGGAACAGACCTGTGTTCTTGGCCCTATATCTGCAACTACGAGTTAGTGCTGGAAGCTACATTTGCAGGAGCTGAATTTTGGTCTTATTAGGCAAAGCTCTCAGGTGTCAACACAGATTTACTGAAAAGAGGAACCTAAGGTCCACTGTTGTTTTTGAGACCATGATTTTGGCATGCTTGGCAACTAGGTATGAATGTAACCCAAAACACAACCTCCATTTTTCCTGCATGCTCATCCTTCTTCTCCCTCTGGTTAAATATGGGAACACCAGTCCTTGCTGCGAGTTTGCTGCCTTGAGTTTCCTAATAGACTAGAGGTACAAAAGTGCTGTGGTGTTAAAAGCTTGGTAAAAAGGCCTGAGGTATGTAACCCCTGGGTGTAGAGTTTTGCTCGCCTGTGGCTTCCTCTGGTGCCGGTGGTGATGGTGGTGACTCTTTGTTGCCACCTAGTGCGGGAGCCACAGCAGAGACAACGCACGGCATCATCCAGCAGGGCAGGAGGAAAACGCCAGCGGCTGGGTCCTCCAAAGCAAAACGCTGATCGTTAATCAGATACTGCGTTTACGGGGTGATAAATAATTTTCTGATGCTTTCTGAGACTGCAGGAACTTTTCCAGTACTGGGTATTTTCAGAGAGAAAAGGGGAAACAGAGGAGGCAAGACAGACTCTACTACTAGAAATTTCACTGTTGCCTGGTGGTTAGGGCACTTCCATGGTAAAAGAGCCCTTCTTTGAAAAATGACTTGAGCTTATGTCTCCCATAGTCCCCAGAGAGTGCCCTACTCACCAGCCCTGCTGCTCTTCTGGGGTTAGCGTGCTTGACTCTTTCTAGGTTATGTTCAAGAATTTCAGCCTAGAATCAGAATACACAGGTTATCACTTGTATTGTAGAGTGCTCTTTACCAGTATGCTCATAAAAAATTTTTTAAAAAATCCTTCTCATGATTTAACAGCTGGGAAACTGAGATAGGGTGGTGCAGGAACTCTCCAAGACACTGATTAGGAAGAACACTCCAGGACCATGAACCTTGCTCTTACTTTTCTCTAGTAGATAACCACCTCTGTTAGGTAAAAGTGGCAGCACTGGTTCAGCTTTCTTCTCCCAAATGACATCATAGTGGCATACTGATGCTGAGGGATGGAGCCAATAGAAGAGCTAGTGCTTTTAAGCAAAGCTAATTGTATGAAAAGCAAACAAAAGAGGGTGGTTGCTGCACTAGATAGTAAACCCTTAGCAGATTTTGCAAATGTAAAAATTTTACTTGTGTTCAAGGGAAGACTGGAAAAGCACTTGTAAGAGACATCGTTTGAAGGTTACTTAACAGACATACCATACTAGGCTTGGGAAATCCTCTGAGATGGAAGGAATCACAAGTTGTAAGAATACAGAAGTATCATACAGGGTTCCTCTGTTCTCTTTTTCTTCTCAGTGCCTGCTTCCATCTAAAGTGAAAGACAGAGTATGAATCTAGCTGTGCCTTGTTCTGTGTGCCCAGCCATCTGCAACTGAGCTGCAATTTGCAGCAGGTTCAGGGGAGAAGATCCCTTTTATCCATGCCCTAACACTGAAGTCAGGCTCTTGCCTTCAGGATAGTTTAGGAGGGAAAAAGCCCATGTTGTCGTTGAGAGAATCATAGACTCATAGATTGGTTTGAGCTGGAAGGGACCTTAACCATCATCTCGTTCCAATCCACTGCCATGGGCAGGGACACCTTTCACTTGACCAGGCTGCTCAGAGCTTCATCCAGCCTGGCCTTGAACACTTCCAGGGAGGGGACATCCACAACTTCTCTGGGCAACCTCTGCCAGTGCCTCACCACCCTCACAGTAAAGAATCTCATACTAATATCTAAGTCTACCTTCTTTAGTTTAAAATTTCCCCTTTTCCAGTTTAGATGTCTCTCTCTAGGGTATTTTTACTTTTCACGAGCAAAGTCAAGACATTCACTCTGAGGGCTTAGCACTATGGGCACCAGTGGCAGCCCAGCCTCAGAACCCCTGGTTGCTGAGCACAATCACTAAATAACAACAAAAACAGACTGTTTTTTTCACTGGTTCATGAAAGAAGTCGTGTTTTCTGTATCTGCCAGTACGTATCAGCTTAATTTTCTTCTCTTGAAGTAATCACAGCTGTTGATTACTTCAACCAAGAAAGAATAGGAAACCTACTTGTACAACTGCAAGTATGAAAACTCATTTACTGCTGACAAAGGGGCTAATATGAAAAGCTGCAAAATACAACAGGTGCAATCTAGTTAGATCCTATAAAGAGCTCAGCAACCTATAATTTTTAATAACTTTTTTTTCAATGTCTCAGCACTATAGTGCATGTCATAGAAAAAAAAGTAAAATATGTAGCATTTTATAGGATGTTACTTTGTTAAGAAACAAACAAAAACCCTACCCCAAAACTTGTTCCAGATAGACTATAAAAGACTGATGTGTGGAAGCAAACAAAGTATGGATAAATCACTTCTAAAAACACTGTGCAAAACTTTATTATGCTCTGACAGATATTAATTTATATTGCGTGAAAGGCTAGTTCATTCCATCACCTTCATTATTACTTTCATCTTTGCTACTGTCTTTAAACTGAATTTGTGTCAAAGGAAATTATGTTGGTTTTTTTCCTTGTTACTGCAACAAAACATTGTTTAAGTCTTCAGAATAACTTCCACCTCCTTTTAGAAAGGGGAACGGGAAATTGAAAAATGAATTTTGTTCAAACTAAAACCATGTTTTGTTTTGTTAAGCTGTTTGGTTTGTGTTTTGTTTTATTTTAATATTTGCTAGCAGATTAGTCAAAATAAAAAAACAAAAACAGCCAAACAACCAACAAATCTCAGACATTAAATAATTCTATTTTAAAATATAAGGCTAAAGATATTACTGAAGATACTCAGGCTATCAGGCTGGTATATGAAGTGAATAAAATTGGGGAGTATTGGAGACTATGGGTCACACTCAGCACCAATTAGCCAAGAGATTTGATTAGCCATGATAAGATGCATCTTGTAGTTTTGCCCTGTAGACCAATTTTGACCAGTGTAAATGTTGGGATCTCCACTTACAGAACCAAAGTCATGCAAGTGGCAATTTCCACAGTGATTTGCTCAACTGCTCCGTAGGACTGCAGGTGAAGGACTTGCAGCATGTGACAGCTACAGAGACAAATACATGTGAAGTATGTACATGTCAGCTAGCTCCATCTGCAAAAAGAATCCAAATCTAAGCCCATTATTGCTGCTATGTACTTTTAGGTGTCCCTGTGTTCAACTCGCAGACACGGTGGAGGATCCTGGATTTTTATAAAATAGGATCTGATACGCTACAGTAAATAGAGTACATGGGAACATCTAATTGGAAAACACTTATGTTGACAAGTTGTTAATGCTTCTAACACCCTATGGAGTCCCTTTGTTATGATCTTCTTTTCTTCTCTTGTTTCCTGTTTCAGCAAGGAAGAAAATAGATGATACTTGATGAAAATGGCCATTATAACCTTTCAGTAAGGAAAAGTCTTACCCTTTTTGTTCTGAGCTTTTGGAAGGTCTCATCACTGTACATGCATAGGGAGATGAATGTCTTCAGAAGCTGTTGTCAGTCTCTGCCATCTGCTTCTTTTGGAAATAAGGTCTTAAAGCAAAGTACAGTGACATGATTCATCTTATAATGATACTCATAGGTTTGTAAACAGCATGTGAACAGATGAATAAATAAAATGCTTTTACAGAAGATGATTGTGTATTCTCTTCTGAAGTATTAGCTGTTTTGTGTGCCAATTCAATACAGACAAAGCGTGTAATGATCATTTGCTGAATCAAGGTCTTTTCTGAGAGCCAGTAGAAGCCTTGAAAAATGACAAGACAAAAACTCTGCTGTGGCTGGACCTGCAAGTCATGATATTGTTGAGATAGGTAAATGAGGAGTGATAGGCATGCAACCAATTACAGCCATAGAATCATGGAAATTGGAATTGATCTCTGGAGTTCACCTAGCCCAAGCCTTCCATTCAAAGAGAGATAAACTATAGTGGGTTGTTCAGAACCATGTCCAGTCAGCCTTCCACTGTTGACAGCCACAGAAACTCAACAACTTCTCAGGGTGACCTGTTCCAGTAAGGAAAGAGTATACGGGATATTTACTGCTTTCCCTAGGGAATAGAGGGAAGATGCTGTCAATTTTGCAACAGAAGAGGAGTCTACTTGATCTGCTAAATAACAGAGGGTGCCTAAGATCATACTCATTACTATGCATGCAGAGACCGGACATGGTCATCAACAGTGAGTTACTCTTGCTTGGTCAGAAGAAGAGGCCCCAGTGCAGATTAGAGTAGATGGGGCTTTGTTTTGTTTATACTTCTGCTTTCAGATTCCTTGTGACAGCAGAACTGAACAATCTTTGACTGGATGTAATGGTCTGAGCCAAACAGAGAACCTGGACCAAGAAACATTTCCAGACCAGTAAAATCTACAGACCAGTAAAGGTACAGAACTCCAGCAGGTGAAGCGTGGAGTGTGGTAAGGGCTGTACAGAAAGAGACAGGAGGCACTGGCTGCTAGCAAAATAATTTCTGTAAAGCAATTCCCACTGGCTTTAGCAAGGCTAGAATGTTTCTCCTTATGTAGATACTCACATGCTTGGTTCAGCTTACCCAGGCTGCAGAATCCTGTTTTACATGCTACTTTGATGACCTTTGAGTGCTATGAACTGACTGCAACTATCCCTTCAGACTAGCTCCTTGTGGCACTTCTAGCTGATACCCCAGTGAATGACCCGGGGGGCCTGTGATCCAGAAAGAGAGCTGTGGGTGACTTCTGTCTGCCTAACGTACTGAGCCACTCCTCTTTTACTGCATGAATATACTTCCCAACTGGACCAAACCAATGTAATTTTTACTAAATCAGGCTCAAATGGAAATCACTATATACACTACCTGGGAATGTTTGTAGGTGTTTGAAGGTCACCTGCTTCACTATTTTGTTTGCTCTCCATAAGCAGAGCAGATATTCTTGCTTCATCTTTAACCAGGAAGCTGACTGTATAGCAAGTTTTACAGTCTTTATGGTCCCAGCCTACCAGGTGTTTGGTAAGAGTGACTAAAGAGGATTGCATTGTTTTCAGATTATCTAACTGAAGGCATAATTACAGGACCTCAAATTAGTTAATTTTTCCTCTACTTTGAAGCAACAGATGTCCAGTGCTGCAATTAGGCTCTGAATTGTGTAGTTGATGTTTCATACCCAGGACCATAATCATAGGTAAAATCTTATAAACTCTTTCAACCCACTTACCAGTAGGTAACTTTTTCTAGGCAAATCAGTATGGTTAAAGCATCTTTTTACAAGGCCTGCCTTAACATTTGATTAACATTTTGCACATTTTGTTTCTAATGACTGCAAAGGGAAGAATAAAAAAGAAAGGAAAATCTTGCTTAACATGAAAATGGATTCAGAAAGTAATCTTTTGTCCATGGGTTCTAACCCTAGCCATGAATCTTATAACAAGCACTTTTGCAGTCACTTAAAAAATATCACAGGGAGACTTTTTGTCCTTGAGTAGGAGTGCTCTAAATTTCCACAGCACAACACTCACTTTCTGATACTATATTTTATGCCAGTAAAACACCTGGAACATAATGGTGTACTATCTGACTTATGGCAGGGAAGTTTGAATTTTAAATATTCTTTCTATCATGACCTCTAACATAGTAAGACTAAGGCATAAAAAGATACCAGTCCCCTATGAATCAAATATTTTTCCTTCTGTAACAATCCAAAAATTACACCCTGTGCATTCCAGTAACAACTGATTTCAAACAAGCTGGTTGGAATGTTTCGTCTCTTGAATATACTCCCAAGAGTCTTAAGAACCACAAGTGGCAGTTCACAGAAAGCAGGAATGGGATAACTTCCAGTAGGCATGTAGTGACTATGCCAATTGCATGTCTTTACTTGTCTTGAAAAGCACCATGTTTTAATATAACAACCTTTTATTTGTCAGTAGAAAACATGAGTAGAGTTGACTACTTCTAAGAACATATTTAAAAAGTCCTAAAGATTACAACTCCAATGAACTTCACCATGCATCTGCACAGAATGGACATCTTGAATAAACACTTTATTAATTAAACTAGATGGATAATATTCAATAAGTAGGTTATTTTTACTTGGATAAAAAGTAGGACATAAAAATACCTGGATTGATTATTCTTACATATATTCATAGGTGACAGTCATCTCACAAAAGGGTGTTTTCCCTATTTGCGCTCAAATGAAATGCTGTGTATACTTGAATCATTTGGAAAAATGGAACTGGCTTCAGAAAGAGAGGACAAGGAGAATTTCAGGCAGTATAGGAGCAAATCATGGAGACATGAGGATGCCACTTATCAGTTCCTGTCTTCTGTGCAGTGATATATTTCACGATTTTCTGCTAGTTCTAAACTTAAAATTAGTTAACATAATTATATTTGCAAAGCTGAGGCACCAAGCAGATATTTTTCCTGTTAGTCAGACTGTTAGCTCTAGTAGCTGCTTGTGTGATATCTTCTGGCAACAATTATTGCCTACGCTGTGCAAATATGGCAGTCTAAACCAACAGGTAAGCAGATGTTGTTCTATAGCAGAAAGATGACAATATTTATGGAAGTATCATATAAATTATTTCAATCTTCATAAGGTATTTAAACATTGAAACTGATCCAAGTCCATAAAAAGCAGCTGAAAAATTATTAACTCTGTCAGAAGGGTTATGTTTTTTCTGGAGACACAATTTAAGCAGCATTTATTAAACAGTGTAATCAAATACCTCTACAATTAATAGGTAATTAAAAAAAAAAAATCTCAACAATCAAGATTCTAGTCATTTGATGAACATTTCTAGCCTGTTGTTATGTTTTCATGTCAAGACATAGCTGTCCCATATGCAGCTGAAATGTCAGGAAAATGTTGACTCTCTGATATAGCTCAGTCCTTATCAGTATGGAGATCAAAAGTAAACCAGAAGATTTCAAAGCAGCTACTGTTGTTAGGGAGGACACACCACAGTGTTGCACCCACAGTAATTTAGACATGTTTCTGTCGGACTGTGCTGTCAGGAAATCTGTTTTATGCCCATATCAAGGTGGAAGATTAAAAAGCAGAAAAACTGCTCAGATTGATTTTTAGGAAGGTGAAAATTGCCATAGCATTACTTCCTTTCTGCAAATGAAAAAAAAAAAAAGGGTTTTTTTTTATCAGCTCGGGATAACATAACTGTTTCCGTATGTTTTCTTGGGAACAAGTCAATGTGCTTGACAGTCTGTGCAAAGGTATCAGTATGCACTTGCAATGGATAACTTCTAAGAAGCTAAAATCTGAAGTATATCTGAAGGTAGTGGGACTCATAATAGATCTGAATTGGAGTAGGAGTAGAATTTACTCCTAGAGGCAAAGAACGGGTTGTCACCGATTTAATGGAATGAGTGTAGTCTCCTATAACATGCTCAAAACAATGATTCAAGTCACCTGGTGAATATATACCTGCTAAGAATAGATGAAAAAATTAGTCTTTTGAAATGAACTGTCCTAACGCGCTGTGGGGAGGTTTGGTCTCAGCTCTTTGGCTGGTTGTGCCAAAGAGCACCATGAATCCTTGATTTGCCTCTGCTGGTTCATCCAAGAATAGAGCTTTACTGCAGAGAGGTCATTCCTCATGTAGTCAGTGAGTCCTGCAAAAGGAATGTCAGTCCAGAGTCCAGGAGAGAGCTGGCAGGAAAGGGAGTACTCCTATAACACATTGGAGGTGCCTTGATACAGCTGCTAAGAGCTCCTTCTAATTTCCTATACCTGAAAGTATGTTTGCATTGGTTATTTCTGTGAGATGAAGGGAAATTTACTCATACTCTGAGTTGAAAAAAAAAAAAAAGGCGTATGACTGTGCTAGACTTGGCGGTATGGAGAGCCTGAGTACAATGTTGCAGGAAAAGGATCACAGTAACATCATCCTTTAGGTTTCATTTCCTTGAAACAGGGGTAGAGTAGACTCATGCCAAATGACATACACAACATAAACATACCTTTAGATTCTTTACAGGTTCAAGAAAGCATGCTTCTGCAGCTCACCTAAAGGCTTATCATTCTATTTCCTCTAAAGATAAGTACACCAACAGCTTCACTTACTAAGTGGGATAGGACTTAGTATTACATTCTAAAATAAAAGTATCTTGGAGCTGATCTTGGCAATAAACTTCCTATTCACTTATCAATAAATGGAATACTTTTACTGTACAGGACAAAAGTAAATGATAATTTAGAGCACCAATAACTTGGCAACATGGTATTGCAAAGTGCTTCAAAGGAGGATACAAAATACCCTGTGGCTGGAGAATAACCTGCCTCAGGTTACAATTTTACCCTAAACAGGATTCCCTGTGATGCAGTTTGATAGAGAAGTTATTTTTCTACTTTATGATGTTTCTGTACTCCTAAATACTTCTTTCAAACCCTCTAGGCTCATAGTTACCTTACAAACTTTCTATTTCTGAAATACTTTAATATTCTGTGTTCTTTAGATTTTTTCTCATCTAAAACAATCCTAGGTTTCCGTTTTTCACATTTTTCTAAATTTACCTGCAAGATTTCCCTCCTTTTGTTGAAGGATACTTCCTTTGTTAAAGTCATTTTCCTATTTTACAAATTAATAATACTGACTTTTAACTTTGCTCTGCTACTTTTGGAATTATTTACAGGGTAGCAAGGTTTAGAGTTATTATTTCATAAGTAACTTTGAAGGTTTGGTCTCTCATTTGGTTGCTGTTTGAACCAAGTCTCACAGAAAAGAGGATGGAATTGGTGATGAACTTATTCTATTTCCTCTCCAAGAAGAGAATAGAAGCATAATTAGAAGTATTAGATGAGTCATGGGCACATGACTGCATAGTTCTAGAAGTTATATAGAAAGATCTGGAGTATTGATCGCTTGGAGGTATTTGCTGAGAAGAGGTTTCATATCTTCATGGACAGGCTTCACCTAAGCATATGGGATACCAGCTTGCAATCCAAGCTGGCAGAATGAATAAAAAGAACTTGAAATTGAGATATGGGAAGAGAGCTTGAGAAGAAATCATACAGTTTCTTCATTTAACACCCAGGGCAAGGGAATTTTGGCTTCAGGAAGGTGGTGGCAACAAATATAGAAAATAGGAGCTCAAACATTGTGGAGTTCAGCTGGAGTGGCAATATAAAAAGCAGTAGAGTCAGTTAAAGGATGCCGGGAACACATGCAATAAAATAGGAGATCCAAACCCAGTAAGAAATAAAAATAAAACTTTATGGAAACAATCCGGTTAGAATGGAAGTACACCAGTGATCAGAGAAGAGAAATGCAAACAAAAAGTCTATGGTCTTCATAAAAGAAGGGGAAATGGAGAGAGAAAGAGAGAGAGAGAGAGAGAGAGAGAGAGAGAGAATATCCTAGTAAAAGCCAAAATTACACTGGGGAAGAGTTGTAAAGACAATGTTCAGTGAAGAATGCAGAAACCTGCAGTAGGACGAGAACTCCTCTCTTTTAGTAGGAAAACACTAATGGAGCCAATTTAACATCAGGACAATGCAGGTCCTCATATGGAAAGGGGAAAATAAGCACAGAAATGGCAGCTGAGTTCTGGACATGCACCCAGCAGATTTGTTCAATTCAGAGTCTATTTGCCAGTATACCACAGCCTTTGTTTTCATAAAGAACAAAGACATCCCTGAAGAGCCTGTCATAGAAAATAAGGTTGTATTGAAAGCAGATGAGATTATTTCAGTTAAATTAAATGGAAGAATAAACAAAGCAGACACAACTAAGAAGGGGGCTTGCACATTTTGATAAATAAAAGAAGCTAATTAGGAAAGTGAAATCAGCTGTATTGAGGAGCTTAGGGACTTGAATGTGGAGGAAGGTTGGCATTTCTTCATATTAAAGGTACAAAAATATCCTCTGTAACTTGCATCCAAAAGAGGGAAAAAAAGATAAGAAAAAGTTCCACATCTAGATGGAGAAAAAGTTGTCTCAGTAAGGGTACTGTGGGCAAGAAATGAGGCTGGAAGTAAAAGGAAAAAGTATGTCCACTAAAGAAAACTGCTAGAAAGAGCAAAAATGGATCAAATGGAAACGGACAAACTCCCTAAACTTCATTGACTTTGCAAAGACTTCTAAAATTACTAAAATGCCCTTTCAGCATAGTAACAAAAGAGAAAAGGGAAGACAAGTTACTGGGGGAGGGGGACCCTGAAAAAATGACTCCTGGTTTGAAGAAAGATTTTGCTAGACCTTCTAATAAGGACAATAATAGCAGTCTTGGTGACAAGGCAGGCTGGCAGGTGAGGAATTAGCATATCTACAATAAAGCAAAAATGTCAGAGAGATTGAATATCCTTGATGGCAGGAATTTTTTTAACATCTGTTATCTCAGAGATAGTGTCGCATTCTGAAAGTACTGAGAGCTACATGTGGGACCTGTAAAAAGGGGCCGAAATGTTCTCTAGTCCTCACTGCCAGTAGGGAAGTGCAGATTTCTCTCAGGCTTGAGTGATTTGATTTCTCTCAGAGCTTGGCTCCCACAGGCATCCCAAAGAGCAGTGTTGCCATGACTCACTTGCAGCTGTGGTGCTCTCACACTTTACTACCCATTTCCTCCTCCTTTGCTATGGTGCTGCACAAATTCTGTTTCTTTTTGCATGAATGGTGCTCACAGTAAGTCAGAAAAGCAATTAGTCAGGGAGTAATGAGAACAGTAAAACAGTGTTGCCACCTCTGGAAGATTCATTTGTCTACCATAGAGTATGTGCTAACGTGGCACCTGTACTTAAGGTGGGAAATTGTTGAAAAGGAAGAATGAATTGAGAAATCTTTGGGCTCTTAATCTCATCTTAATTGCAGCCAAGGCTGGAGAGAAAAACTCAGAAAGATAGGAAAATTAAAGATGCAGATACAGATAAAAGGAATAAAAATCAATGTGAGCTTATTCAAAGTGGCTGTACCACCTAATCTGATAATCTTTATTTAATAAAAGCTGGACTTGGACTTTCTGGACCTGGGAAGTTGCTCTAAATGGATCTAGCCTTGGAATCACCAGGGTACCACTCACAGTTTGTTGCTACCACTGTCTGGACGATGATGAAAGAAAATTGTTGGACCGGAGGGAGATAACCTACATTGAACTAATTTTGTCTGTTTCAGAAGTATTATGTCACAAAACACAAAGAGAACTAATGAAATTTCTTGCTATACAAAGTTGAGAGCCTACACTGATACAGGGAAACATCAAGATCTTTTTTTGCTTGAGGACTAAGACAGCAGAAAGTGGATGGGGTATAATAATATGAGGTATGAGGTCAGGTACTGAATGAATAATTGTGTAACAAAAGAAAAAGAAGAGCTGCCTCAGCAAGTGACTGCACTAAGAATAGTTATCTATATGATGCTACCACATAAAAGGAAAATGTGGCTTCAAGGCATACCAGGTCCATTTTGTCCATCCAGGAAAGGACACAACAGAATAGAATGTCAATATTTGCTTGAAGGTATTGGTGGTACTTCACCTGTATTACTGTGAACAGGTCAGTTTTCTATTTAAGACAGATTAATTTAGTTTGGATAAGTAATCTGAAAGGCCTAAAAAATCCCAGGGAAACGAAGAGTGCAGCTACCTGGAGGAAACTAAAAGCAGTTTACTTGTTTACTATGAAAAAAGAAGAGGTTGAAGGATAAATATGTATTTACTGTCCATTAATATTGCACAAAAGTTCTCAACAGGTGGAGAAATGATCCATTCAAATTACATGACAATTGCAATTCTACAAATAAAAATATCCACTCTAAGTTAGCAACTAATAACCACAAAGTTAAAGTAAAAATGAGTTTGAATCATGGTAAGAGATAGAAGAGCTTTATTTTAAGTGTTGCATTCAATGAACTCTTGTGAATGTTGAATCTATGTTCCCATCAATTTCTTAGCACTGAGCACTTTCAAGCTGAATATGAGAGAAAATGTGAAGGCCAAACACACACAGTCCCAGCGCTAAGAATTCTGTGGATCCAGGATTCAAGAATTCAGGAATACAAAAGCTGAAACCATCAGAGTGGGATCTCATGCTCTGCTCATCAAAAATACATTCTTGTCAGCATCACTGATGCTATTAAAGGACAACTTTGCTGTTCGGTTTCAGAAACAGGTTTCTCCACCGTAGATTTGTAAGAGATGGATTCCATCACAGGATACAACTGTCCTGTATCCCAGTGGACAGGAAAAATAATAGAGGAGGAATAAAGGAGGGAAAGAGAAGGAGCCCAATGATATGAGGAATAACTGGAAACAGCATTTAACAATGGGGATAACTTACCTTCAGCAATATCACAGAGATGTGGAGTGAAGGCTATGAAAAGGGAAAGAGCATGGAAAAAGAATACAAGGCTTGCTTATATTGCTGAACATGTTTATTTAGTAGACAGGTAAGTACCAAAATTATCATTCTACATGCAGGGTTGTTTATTTTGTATAGATGAACATATGAGAAGCTTTGTCCATCTCTAGAGCCACATACACATTAGACAGAGCTAGACATGCAAATACACCAATGTTCTCACAGGTAAAAGAAACATGAATTTTGTTTTAATTTGTGTTGCAACAGCACCTTGCTATTCAAATGGAAATCAGAGTCTCATTGTGCTGTGTTAGCTGTTATATATAGAAAGGAAAACAGCGGAGAGGGTGAGGAGGGCTGACAAAATGCACTAAAAATACCACTTTCAACTAATGCATTCTTTGGCAATGCACCAAGCTTAGTATTAATATTTTGCCAAAAGTCAAAGGGTCCCAAGTCTTCATTACTCTTTGAAATGATATTGAGTTAATGTGCCTAATTCTCACTTCTCACTGATTTTATGCTGGCTTTAGGGGCAATGAAGTATAAATGGTTTGCTTTATCTCTGTCCTCTGGGAGATGCCTTGCTGGTTCCCACCTTCTGGAATGCTTCCTACCAGGTTCTTACCCCAGCCCATAATGTTATGTTTATGGCTATACAAAAGTATCTTTGAAGTTCTTAAAAGCATCTAGTGGTTTAGATTTACTTGCTGCACCTTCAGGATACTTGATCATCCAGCAGTGGTTGTTGAGCACATGTAAACTTTAACACTTCAAAAGTTCAGCAATTTAAGAGCTGCCTTCAACTGGGCATGTTTAATTGAAGACACAGAAAATCAATAATTGTTTTTGAAAATTCAGAACACATTTGACATTTCAGATAGAAAGACAAGCTAATTTAATTTTATTATTTCCACATACAAAGTTTTATTTAATTTTGTAGTGTGTTAGATGAGATTACTCTCCTCCCAAATTAGAACTGATAAAAGCATTAATTTCTGTAAATTAAATCACTTTGAGAGATCAGAAGTTGCTCAGCCTCTCACAGAAAGGCTAGGTGCAGTTATGTAAGACAAGCATGTTGATTCATACCAATTATGCTATGCATTACTTGGAAGAGTCATCACAGATTTTCCCCAAAACCAAATTTAAACGTGGCAAAAAGGCTTCTGTATAATCTGAAACAATCATTCTGTTGCAAGGCTGGCAAAATTCCCATGTTTGAGGAGTGAATGAGCAATGTCCAGAAGCACCAATCCTACCCATTCTTTATTTCTCTCCCGCTGAACATAATACGTACTAGCCCAAAGACTAATGGGTCATTTTATTTCACTCCATTCTTGCACTTCCCATTACATAACAGCATTAAAATAGTTTTGGTCATGCTTTAATTTTAATGACAGTGATACATAATTACATTGTTTCCAGTTATCAGAGATCTCTGTGAAGTCTAGAACAGAATAGTGTTGATAAATCCTGGAAACACTGCTAAAGTTCTGTTTTGTTTTCTGAAGGTAAGATTAGTTATTGTGCTACAGAAGTGGGCAGAGGTGGTTAATTTATTCCTTGTACACCTGTGACTTACTTGATGTCCCAAACTCTCATCCAAGAAAAATCCCTCATTAGCTTCTTCAAAGGGAACCAAGTACTCATGATGTCATAGCTCTTCCTTTTTCCTTCACTCATCTGGATGTCTTCCTATTGTAACCATTCCCCTAACTTCATCTTTTTCTTCTCTGACAAGGTATAACTCTTTTCATGCTATTTTTCCTCACCATTTCACTTTCTACCACATTCACTTCCCTTGCCAGTACACGTGTCATTTCTTGTTTGCTCAGAAAGAAAAACTGCAACTCCACCTGCTTTTCCATCTTCTTTCCTTGCAGAGGAAAGGGCTAAGGGCTCCCAAGTACTGCCTTACCTCTCCCCCACTTTACCATCCCCTCTATCACTCCACCCACATCAATTTTCAGTGCTCTTCCACTCTGCTTCCTCATTAAGAAATTTTACCCGAAAAGACTTCTGTGGACATTTACCGAACTATGCCCTTTCAGTTTCACCTCTAAGAGCCGCCTCTCCCTGATGCAAAACTAAAAACTGGCAATTTAAAAGATATTTAATCTTGTGAAAATTATGCAGAAGGATTCCCTGCTATTCTTCACAGTATTTGTCAAAGATAAGAGATCGTTTGGACAGGGTCAGTGACATCACATTAAGGATGATCCTAGAAGGAGGTCAATTAGTAGGTGTTTGAACTAGATAAGAAGATCGCGTTTGGTTTGTTTGTGTTTCTTTTTTCCTTCCCAACGGTCATAGAGTGCCACAGAGTACTTTGATCAGTATCTTGAAACTTATTCTTCCAGACATCACTCTCTTCCAGTCCAAACCCTTCCCTTCGCTGTAGTTTGGGCGAAGGGAACGTTTCAGAAGAGACCCCCTCTCTTGCTCCTCTCGGACGGGACTGGATGCCTCGGGCCGGCCGCCCTCTCCAACGAGTGCCTGTTCCCTGGGCGCTTCCTCCCCTCGGAGTCCAGGCGCGAATCCCTGGGGAACGCGCCTCCCCCCGGCGCCGAGGGGGCCGGGAGAGGGCCGGTGAGTCATGGCGGGTCCCGCGGGACTCCCTGTCCCGCCGCGGCGCCCAGCCCAGCCCAACCCAGCCCCGCTCCGCTCGCCCGACGCTGCTCGGCGGCCGCGGTCCCGCTCGGGGCACGCAGGGCTCCGGCTTCGGGGCGTGCCGGCACTACAGGCCCTGCTCGGTCCGGCTCTGCTTCTCTCGGCTTGGTCCCCTGGGACGGACAGCCCAAGCACAAGCGCAAGGACCAGCAGCTGCCTCCCCGTGTCCTCCCTCGCTCAGCCAAACCACCCGTCCAGACGTTCTCACGTTCGGTGCTGCTCGGTGGGGTGTGATCGCTCAGCCCCAGGTGAACGGGACTTGCTGGCATCCCCCGCCTGCAGTTGGACGTGCAGCGACTAGGGAGAGCAAGACTTACCCCTCCATAAACTGCTTTTACCCCGAGAACGATTTAACTTAAAGCAAGAGCGAACGAGCGCCTACTCCCCGTTAGCAGGAGCTCTAGTCACCGCACGTGAGACACGGCAGCGCTTGGGACGGGATACTGGTTAAAAACATCCCAAATCAACAGCCCTCCACTCCCAGGAGAAACAAGTCAGCAGCTCTGCCTCCCTCCCCGTAGCAAGGGAGCACCCGCTGACACAGAGGACCGATGGCACAGCCCTCTGGCCCCGAGTGCGGGAGACGGAGCGCATCGGACTTCTGCCGGCTCCCAGCAAAGTTTGGTTACCCCGATCTGCGTGCGCATGGCAAAACGAGGGCACTCGAGTCTCGAAGGAGTGAGCAGTTCCGGGAACAGCTAGGCACTATGAGAACTGTAGTAGATACAGCACGATTTCGGGGGTAGTACTTTATCCTGCACCGACACCCAGCACCCAGCCGAGTGCAGGTGTGCACAGCTCTGCGCATCAGGGAACAACCGGCTCCATCGGCTGGGAGAGGCAGAGGGGATGTAGGATCCGCACGCAGCGGGACGGGCGCGAATCAGGGAAGTTGGCCGGGAGGGAAATCCGAGAAGTTGGTACTTAACTACAGAGTTTTGTAGTTTGAAACACATGCAGCCAGCCCGGCAGAGATTAGGAGAGAAAACCAGTTAAGTTTAGCAAGTAAAAGCCGCAGAGCAACATTCTAGCACACACAAGGAGAAGCTATAGACATGATTCGAAGAAAACACCCCACTTTATTTATTGCATTCTGGTTGAAGGATATGCGGTGAGGAGACAAGAAGACGATTCCGTGAAAGATTACCGTGAACTCTGATATCAGCAGGCTCCAGAGAGCGGGCTGAGCAGCTTCCCCACGCAAGCACAGCACCGCATCTTTAGGACTCTTGAGCAAGTTTTATAAGCTCCTCCTTCATTCCTCCGACCGCTTTGGGCACGCTTTATGTCTCGGATATTTTAAGCGGATGGCACCGATTCCCCTCCTCGGGAGCTCCGCAGAGACCACTTAATGCCTCATTAGGAACCACTCAAGGACCTGCATTCCCGGACGGAGGGAAGGATGGTGCCCGAGGGGAGCGCGGGGGCGGTGCGCTGGGAAGGTTGACTGAGCGCCTGGGGGTCCCTGCATACGCTGCAGGGCAAGGACCAATGGATGGGGGCTCCGATCCTCCGCCTTGAGCCAGCAGTCCGCCTGGACTCAACAAGCGGGCTGAACTCCTCAGGACAGCTGGAAGCGAGGACCAGGGTGCCTGCAGGACTCCGGGCGCTCGCCACTCCCTGCCGCCGCCGGGGCAGGGTGCGGGGGTCAAACCCTTACCTGAGTTTCGGAGCTTGCGGTTCTTGAAGACGGAAAGGATGACCAGGAGGTTGCCCAGGATGTCCACCACGGTGGTGAAGATCAGCACGCTGGACAGCACCGGCACCACCCAGGCGGGCCGCGGGGCGCCCGCCGCCGCCGCCTCCCGCTCCGCCAAGCCGAGGCGGCCGCGCCCGCCCGGGTCACAGCAGTTCCTCAGGGAGCCGTTCTCCAGCATCGCGGCCACCCCGTCCCGGCGCCTCCCCGCGGTGACCGGCGGCGGCCCCGCGGACTGACCGCGCGGGCGGGCGGGAACGGCTTTAAGGGGCGCGCCGGGCGCTGCTCCAGCGGCAGGGGCGGGGATGGGGCGGGGACAGAGCCCCCTCCCCTTTCCCGGGCGGTGGGGGAAGCCCGGGGGC
>VZTJ01003894.1:444640-514551 GCA_013397795.1 Orthonyx spaldingii | reverse complement strand
GCGGCGGGAAGCGGTGGGGGCTGCTGGGGCGGGGGGAGCATCCGCGAGCAGCGGAGGCTGCCGCGCTCGGCCATTGCCGGTGACGGCCTGCGTGGCCGGAGAGCCGCAGGGACAGGCGAGGGCGGCGGAGAAGCCCCTGTCCCAAAGCGCTACTCCCGCCGCCGGGCTCAGCCGCGGGGAGAGCGCTTGTTTGGGAGATGTTTGTGTATTGGTTCTGGGGGTTGGTTGGGTTGTTTTTTGCCTGCCCCGCGGCTCGGACCGCGGTGTTCCCGGCAGCGCAAGGCCAGCGCTCCCCCCGCCTCTCTCGCCGCCAGGCACGCGGTGCGCCCAGACGGGTGTTCCTGGCACATTCCTGCCTGGCAGCAGATCTGAAGGGGTTGTACACTGCCTTCGCCGTGGCCTTGTACTTTGTGTTTGAACACAGCCGTCTGTCGGGTCGAGGCTAAGGACAGCGCCCGTGGGGCGATAACTGCGAGCGCCACGGACGGAACGTGCCCGCCCCGATGTCGGCTGCGGAAGCTGGGCGCGTTCCGCGGGATTTAGCTTTCAAGCTGCAGGGCAGACAGAAGGGCATGGACGGGCTTCACTCTGAAATTACTCTTGAAACATGTAGTTTCCTTTGGGCCCTCGAAGTGACAGATGCCATATGCTCACCTGCATTGAGTAAACAAGCGAGACGCGTGCGGCAGGGGAGGGCAGAGCCCGCCTGTGGCCGTGCCCGGCTGCCGGCGTGGCACAGTGACACCGGGCCGCTGGCACTGTGACACCGGGCTCACACAGCGTGCGCCGGCAATTAGGGCTGCTCTCAGCAGACGTAACTCGGGAGGGTTTTGTGCCCTACTTCACGTTGTTTTCAGGCCATCCAGGCCACACTGTATCGTTGTCCTGCTTTCAGAGGAAGGTATGCCCCTCAGTTTTTCAAGAATCAGATCCTGAGGTAACCTGCCTTGTGGAGATGGTTTGGTAAAACAGGACAAGTTTCTATCTTTTCTAATGGCAAATATCTCACAGTGGCACATAGACTTACGTCTACACACACGTGCACCAGTGCAATCAAAATGCTAAAAATTACTGTGTGGACTTCTTTTTTTTGTCAAATTAGAAATAGTTTATTGTTGTTCAATTTAAATTCCTAGCCAATTTTAGATATACTGAAGTAGTCCTGGTTGGAACGATCACAGAAGCACGCATGTGGATTTTTGCACCAGTTTTATTTACACTGATTTAAAAAAGAAAGCAACCCTACTTCAGATACTTTCTATTTAATGTAGGCAATATGTAAGGCATCATGATCCTTTTCAAACTACAGATGAAGTTATCACAGCTTCATGGCTTGAACCAGAGAAGAACCTTCTTCTGAGAATTACCTCTCCTGAATAGTTATTTTGCTATTCTGTCATAGGAAAGTAATAATTGCACACTTGACAGGACAGGCTCATTCTTGGTAGAAGCAAAAGTTCACTTGATTTTTCTTTTTCCTTCTCTGGAAGTTTAAAAGGTAGTTGATCCAAGACAATACCTATTTTCTGTATCCATACATGCAAAGGAGGATTTTTCACTAGTGAATAATAATCTACCTTTAAGAATAGCTTTTGCGTTACAATATTTCCCTTTATCTGCTTCTGTTCCAATTTCCCCTTTCAGAAAGTTGTTCTCACTGCCCATTATCTATGTACTACTCTAGACTTATGGACTTGTTATGGAAAACTTACACATATTATCGTTTATTTTCATGCCTGAGGCTCTTTCTGGGCATCTTTCCAGAATCTGTGTAAGTGCTTTCAGGAGAACTGTACCATTTTGTTGTCTGTCATTACTACAGGATTTATCTTTCACTGTTTGTCAAAAGCTTAAACTGTCCCTGAGCATAAATGTGGCTTTTCAAGGTAGCTTTACACCTGGCATTATCCAGGTTTGCAGTTTGTCCCCACAAGAGGAACAGTGTATTTCTCCCTGTCACACAAAATTGTTATGTATCATTGCTCACTTTATTTTATAACTCCCAAAAGTGTACCAAGTGATTTAGAGAAAAATTAGAAAGCTACGGCCTGAGCTTGGCCTGAAATATAAACCTGCTACAAAATGTGAAACAGAGTAAGTGTTGCTGGCTTTGAAACAAGAGACTGACTTTTGTGGATGCACTTGCATTTTATAGTAGAAAAACAAGCAGGTGGAAATAAAAATGGTACCTTTCCTGCCTCAGAAACCTGTAAAGAGCATGTTCTTCATCTGCTCTGAATTCCCACTCTCTTCATTTGTATCAGTAACATAGATTTGAATTATTATTTACAGTTATCTATAAAAGGATAAATTATAAATGATAAAATACATTATTTGCTTTGTAAAATGATTAAGCTGCATTGAACGATCTGTGGGTGATCTTAATCAGCTTTTTTAGTAGCCTTATTTCAAATTAACCAAGTTCTCTTTGAAAGTGAAATGGGTATTTAAGCCTATTGATTGTTGCAGTTAATATGAAATAACTCATTGTTGCAGAAAGCTCTCAATCTCAAAGAAAGAGATATGTTCCTCACAGTGGGAGGAACCTTTAAGACTTTCACGTTTTTTAATTTGGGGAAATTTTCTTCTATGTCTAGGAAAATTAACTGTGTCTTGTGTTTCTTTTTGAAAGCAATCTGAAGTTTTCTAAAGGCAAATTCTTTATGTGTTGCAGGGTAAGAGCAGGAATTGCCTGAACGGTGGAACAATCAAATATTCCATGCATTGCTCTGCTGTCTGTGGCTGAACTCTCTTGTTTGTCTATTTTTTTTTTCTTTTCATTCTGAAGAGAAATGACTGCTTCCTAGAGATACATTCAAGCACTTTGTTCTCTGTGATTTCTTGATTTTACTTTCTGAATCTGTAATTGGTCACAGAAGTCAAAACTTTTCATGAGCACAAATGAAATTTCAGGACAGAAGATCCTTTTGGCAAAATCTCTTGAAATTCAGGTATACCACAGAAGAAGAAATTATATCTCTTCTATGTTTGTTATGTCAGCACACATTTCTACAAGACCAAGTAGCACTTGGAGATAAAATGCACAGTCTCCAAATAGTGTTCCTACTTTTAACAATCTCAGTTTGAGTTGACTGTTCTCACCGTGTACACCAGGGCAGAGACTGGAGTCTGGACTTTTATACCTCTTCCATTTCTATACAATTTGGGGTCTTTTTATATAAGTCTCTCTTATTTTTCTGTCAACCTGAACCGACTGTTTAAATGAAAGTCTGTTTTCTTGTCCACTGCTGTTATGAGCCTGTACAAAAAAGGTGTATTTTCTCTAATCAAGAAGACTCTTTGTTTTCTGTAGGAACAGGAGATTCACATATTAGCATTTTCTGGTCTGGTTTTCCCATGAATTGTTAATACTTTTAATGTAGGAATCAAAGCCTTAGTTAGAGGAAGGTTATTTTCTTGCCCATAATTTTCCAACCCCTTTTTACCTGCTGGAAATTGCCCATAAAATGAGATCTGCCATCCCAGTCTCAACAATTTATTGGTGTTTTCGTCATGCTGAATTTCCATGACACATAGCAGGATCCTTTTGCTGTGAATTTTCAATAAAAAGGCTCACCCATTTTTGAAGCTTTAATCAATAGATTGGACAAAACAAAGATATGGAGTGGGAAGGGATTTAGGTTGAGTACATCTCAACCTAAGGGAGAGAGAGATCGAGATCTACTTGACAAGGACTGTGCACATTCATTGCACTGTGATCATTGCATGGGTGTGGGAAGTAGGTGGAATAGATAACCTTGTGCATGTTTTTCTGCAGAAACTGATGAGGAGCTTTGAGGACTAGCTTAGACCAGATACTGCAGTGTGAGGTGATTAAAAGGGACTCTTGCTTGGGAAAGATTACTCCCAGGGTCATCACAGGACTAAAACTGCACATAGGATCTCTTGATTTGGATTCAGAGTCAAATTTCAAAACATTTCAAAGCCATCCTATCTCTAAACATGCTCTCCTATTCCACCTTTCCCTTTCCCTAGTGTAAGTAGATGTATGTGTATATGTACTTTGTATAGAATATATGTGTACACACACACACACACACTCTGTGTATACCACAAGCTGCTGTCGCTATTCCTCTCCTGGGACTGTTCTGCCAATTTGTGTTGTGTTTTCCTAATATATAAGTGCAAGCTGGAATGGAAGAAATTGATTTTCATTCATGACCTCAACTAATATTCGAATGTACATTTTTCAGAGGTGAAAGGCTAATTCCCTAATCCTGCATAACCCTATGACTAATCCTTTTTAAGATGGAAGCCAGAGCCAGAAGAACATAATTGGTTTATATTATTAGAGAGAGCTACCACAATCCCTATGTTTATGTAGCATTCAGGTGCTGTTATCTCTGTCCTTCAGCTTGTTTTTTGCAAGCAGCTGCTAGTTTTGTCACAGCCAGAAGGCCTAGATGGACTGGGGAGGGAGTGATGCACTGGCGATCAGGAGGCTCTGAAGTCCTGGTGGTGACTGTCCCATGAATCTGTCACGGGACTGGGGCTAGCTAACTAATTTTGTTTCTCTGCCTCTTTTGTCACATTAAAATGAGGCTAAGGGAAGTCTGTTATGTACTTCTTGAGAGGGAATTGAGAGTGAATTTGTTAATGTTTTAAAATAAATTTAATTTTGCTATGCAGCTTATTGTCTTTTGTTTAAGTTAATGCAAAGCTGTCACGAATGGTCTAAGCTGCATAAAAACAAGCCTGTAGCTCTCTGCCAATACCAGCAGTAACAGATGGTCTGCTTCACAGGGTTGACCATGCATTTGACATGAGCTGAAATTTGGAACCAAGGAATAATTTGGTTTGGTGAATAGAATGAGTTCAAAACTTAAATGCAACTTTTTAATAAAGATAGAGGTCAGGTTTCATTCTTCAGCACCAGTTTCCACCAGTGCTGTCCCCAAGACAATAAGAACTGTGCTGTCTTGAGCTTTCTCATGGTGTCCAGGTATCAACTGAGATGTGAGGTATCACCTGAGATCAGTCAGGTGGCTGATGCAATATACACAAAACACAGCTGCAACTGCCTTTTTCCCAAAGGAGTGGAAGTCTGGCTCCCCTACCCAGCTCTAGATTTTCACAAAATGTCTGGAAGTATGACAAGCTCAAGGCCAGGACTTACCTTTGGTGCAATTTAGCAAAAGTTTAAAAGTTGTTGGGAGGGTCTAAGAATAGGTCAGATATGTTAACAGAAGGCCTGATTATCTTAAGTCCAATTTTCATGGGAAGTTTAGGTTACAGCAGTTCTGTAATAAGGCACTTCCATCAAGACTACCAAGACTATCCACTTGTTCCTCTCAGATATGTTCTTCTATGCCAGGGAAACAAGAACTGGGACTGGAGCTGGAACATAATGGACCCCTGGAAATGAAATATGAGTCAGACTTGGTGATTGCTTGATTAGAATATATAATTTTCTGATAACCACCATCACACCAACCAAATTATGTCCCGAACTGAATTTGTTTTCCCACTGTTACCTATGATTCATAGGTGTGGGTTGATCCTGGCTGGATGCCAGACACCCACCAATGCTTCTCTATCACTCCCCTCCACAGCTGGACAGGGGAGAGCAAATATAATGAAGGGTTCATGAGTTGAAGTAAGAATCAAGAGGGATCACTCACCAGCTACCGTCACAGGAAAGACAGACTCAAATTTGGGATATTATCTGAATTTATTACTAACAAAATCAGAGTAGAATAATGAGAAGTAAAAACAGACCTTAAAACACTTCCCCCCCTCCACCCCTTCTCTCCTTCCCAGCTCTATCTCCTGCCCCCCAGAAATTCAGGGAGACAGGGAGTGGGGGGTTATGATCACTTCATCACACATTGTTCCTGCCCCCGCTCAGGGAGAGGAGTTCTTCCCTTGCTCCAGCATGGGCTCCTCTCTCCACGGGCCTGCAGGTCCCCGCTAGGAGCCTGCTCCACCATGGGTCTTCCATGGGTTCACAGCCTTGTCTCAGACATCCACCTGCTCCAGCATGGGTCTCCTCCATGGGCTGTGGTGGGTGGATCTCTGCTCCCCCATGGACCTCCATGGGCTGCAGGGGCACAGCTACCTCACCATGGGCTGCACCAGGGGCTGCAGGAGAATCTCTGTTCCAGTGCCTGGAGCACCTCCTGACTTCCTTCTGCACTGACCTTGGGGTTTGCAGGGCTGTTCCTGTCAGATGTTCTTCTCTGGCCACAATTACATCTGTGCAATAACTTTTTTTTTTTCCTTCTTCAATAAGTTATCACAGAGGTGTTACCATAATTTCTAATTGGTCAAGCCCTGGCCAGTGGTATATCCATCTCTGGCTGGCATTGGCTCTGCTGGATATGGAAGAAACTTCCAGCAGCTCCTCACGGAAGTCACCTCTGTAGCCCCTTGCTACTAAAACATGGCCATGCAAACCCAATGTAGCAAGAGTCTGGCCCTTTGATAATCAACAGGACCACCAGTGAGTGAGCAGCAGCTGGGTTTTTGGTGCCATTCAGTTGCAATGTATGATGGATCATGTCTCTCAGGGTTGGGAAACAGAACAATAGATCATGGTGTAAATTGAAACTTATTGTCTGGATTCATTGCTTTGCCTGAATATGTATGAATATGAGTAATGAAAGCTGACCCACTGAATAATCTACCACCCAAGGTATAGCTGCTGTTTAGGGGCAAGGCTATGTGTCGGTCTTCAGTGGCAAACAACACAAAGGCTAAACATCACTTCAGTTACTCTAGTAGTGTTTAAGAGGGAAACATTATTGTAACAGATGAAGAGGTGCAGTGCTCTTGTGATGGTCTTCATTCCAGGTGGGTGTCATCTATTAAAGTTATTGAGAAGGTTTTATGTGTATTAAATCATTCACTGCACTAGAGTCTTCTTCTACTTAATGTTGAAAATATACATCTGGTTTAGGATTTTATTGTGTCAGTTCCAGAACAAGTTCAAAAGAAACTCCAACTACTTTTTCATCGGGTGCAGTAATAATCACGCTTTTCTTCTGGCACTCTCCTAGCACAAAGGACAAAATCATATAGGACAAAGCTATATTTATGGTAAATGTTAACTATTCATGCATTGACTGAAATTCATTAACTGTACAAAATGCCTGGAGGTATGTTTGTGGAAGTAGCTCAGAATTGTTTTTTAACTCAGTATGATTTTTAGCTCAAACAATAAGAAAGTAAATACTGCCAGAGTTGGTATGGCTGGCATGCAGGATATGACTGAAAGCAGAACAACAAATGAAGAATTCAGGAAGCAATTTGGAACATGCTGTGGTGGCATTATGTTTTAAAACTAACATAAAGGAAAGGAGTGTATCTAGCTTTATGAAGTGAAACTTGGCTGGCAGTAGATGAGGGCTGCATGGGCTACAGGGAAATGGTGCAGGCCATGGATGAGAATTCAGAAAGGAAGGCATGACAAAAATGGCCTTTTTTTCTAGTTTTGAATTTTAAGTAGTACATTACTGAAAACAGGATACTTGAAAACGAAGTGTATCATAAGGGGTTAGTCAACTCAAACTCTCATACTTTTAAGCTTTCGCAGAAGGGAAGGAAAACCAAAACCAGCTCCAATTTTTAAGTTAAGGTCTCTAAAGTAGGATATAAAGAACAATAGAATATATAGTCTTTTTCACTCAAAATCTCAGAGGGGCCACATTAAAAAACCAAGCAGTACACCACTAAGATATGCAAATTGACAATACGCCATTCAATTGGCAGGAGAAGCCTAGTAATCATTTCCCCACCCATTAGTGTGGGCAAAACTTGATCCACTTATGGAACACATCTGTCCATTAGAGATAGTAAGTGGTCATCCAAAACTGTGTCATAGGGTGACACAAAAAGAGTTGAATTCAGATTTTACCAACATTTATTTTGCTATTTGTCTGACACATGACTTTGCAACCTTAAGCTGCAGTTTCCTGAAATTTTTTATATGTCATATCCTAGATTTTTTTTAAAGACCCAAAAATTGAATATTCTGTCATTCAGGATTACTGACCTTCCTATGGGCTGTCACTGATAGTGAACACTACATATTTAAATCTTCTCTACAGCTCTCTTCAAACTGATGACATCACAATTTGTTGTCATTCTCTTTTTTCTTCATCAGCACTAAATTAGTCTGAGGCTATTGACTTTCATGGCCACTTGATTTCAGCAGAAGATGGAAGAAGCTTAGGAATCTGGGTTTCATTCTAGAGTATGGAAAAGCTCTGTTTTTAGGGTTCTAACCTTTCAAGCTGTTTCTCCCATATATGTTCCCTTTTGCTCTATCCTATCAAGTTCCTCCACATCTTCTCCCTTTGTGTGTATCACACCTTGTTCATACTTTAATCTCTTTTTCTAGCTCCTCATTTTTTCATTCCTATTTACTTTCTCAGACAGTCCTTGTATCCCATTTGGGAGCTTCTTTGAAATCCCAGGACCTCCGTTTCCTCATGTGCAGGCAGTCTACTTGCCTAACAAAGTCTAGTTCTCCTTTCAAAACCATGGAAGTTTTCTTTCACCCTTTTCCCTGGTCCTATGTCTTCCCAATCTCACCACCCTTTTCCTGCTTCAGGATCAATCAGTTCTGTATTTTCTTTCTCCCTTGCTGCTGATCTGTTTTTCTCTGCCCAGGTACCTGTCTGTACCTTATGTTTTCTTGTCTTACTGCTTTGTTCACTTTTTATTTCTGAAAGTCTAGCCTAGGCTTCTTGAGCAGGCTGGCCCCCGTACCAGCTTTGCCAGCTAGCTTGTCTTAACTGACTGGCTTCTCTTGCCATGCCCTTCTTCTGACTTGCACTGGATTGATTTTTGTCCTCTCCAGACTAAGTTAAGGAAAATTCCTTTGTGTGTTCTAAGGGTGTTGGCACAGTTTGAGGGAAATGAGACCTTAAGGTTTTTTTTTGTTTTCATTTCCAGTCACAAATCCAGTCCAGTCAGGACAGAGGTTTCAGGGGTGACCTTGGGTAGCTGCTTTCTACTGAACCATGAAAAGTCAGGTCATTGTAAACAGTATGGAGGGGATGAAATGCATTCAAGCACTCTGCTAAGGTGGCATTTGCAATAGTCACAGAGTAGAGAGAGAATAATACCTGCAGGTTTGGGGGGATCCCCCCAAATGAGATTCCCCCATTTTAGTCAGCATTAGAACTTTAGAAAAGCTCGTACATCTTCAAGGAGAACAGAAGCTATGTACAGAGTTGCCCTGTAACTTTGGAGATGACATGACATTAGCCTAAAATTTGGGTCCAAGCAACTCAGTTCCATAGGATGCATCAGCAACAAGGGGGCATGGTGAGGTTTGGATATCTTCTTCAGGATCTATAGCAGAAGGGTTGGTGATCTTTGAGATCGCTTACTGCATCTTCTGGGAAAAGAAGGTAGAAGAGAATAGCAGCTCCAGAGCATTCTCTCCCAAGTGCTTGCCTAACCACAGTGACTGTGATCTGCAGTCTTAGATCCATATATGTGTATATCTTTCTGCTTTGTCATTTTAAACTTTTTTTTTTTTTGGCCACCCTTTGGGACAAACTGGACCCTTTTTTTCAGTCAGTTTTTTAGTAGCTATGATTACAATTTCTTGGCATCACAGTCCTTCTGTTTCTATATTTGTAGTAGAGTTTCTTCATTCCCAAATCTGTGTCTCAATGTTTGAAGCAGCTTTCATAACTTTACAGGAATTTCCTTTATTAAAAACTTTCCAATCTTTTTTTTTTCTTATTCCACGCTAGCACAATTTTAGAAAGCTGTTTTTGAGACTTCCTCAGAGACCCTGGAAATTACAAGCACTTTCCTGTCTTTTCCCCTGTGTTTGAAACATGATGGCTCACACTGTTACGTAAGTCTTGCCTTTATGATTGTGGAGGCTGCACTGTTTCAGAGACCATGGGACCAAGTAGGTGAAGCTGGAGGAGGATAGTCTAATGGGTCTACTAGAATGGCAGCATTTATACTACCTTGTGCAGCCCTAACTAAAACTGTCCCACTGAAACTTGACCAAGCAGTTAAAAGGAAAACTAACTGGAAAGGTTATGGAGAGTGCTGAAAGACCATAGAATAATTTGAGTTGGACGGTGATAAACTTCCCAGTCTGAGCATTCATGAGACTCTCTGGTAGTCACACTCCCAATGCCAGAGACTGGGCCTGAAGCCCCTTCACAGCAGGCAGCTCCAGTGATCCAGTGGGACCCTGCTTGACTCCAGACACACCCCACACTCACACACAGGCAGACCAGGTTTCTTTACTCCAGATTTCAGCCCCAGGTTCAGCCCCAGGTTCAACCCCAGGTTTTCCATAGCAGATTCTCAGATGTCTTATTCCATAAAGCAATTTATTCATGGTCCTTTATGGAATAAGTAACACAGAAACAACCCAAGCTGGTGCCTTTGAGGAGGGACCCCGAACAAAGGAACCCTCGGAGCATTAATACCCTCACAGTTAAAGCCCATGAAAGTCTTGGCTCTTCCTCTGGATCCTTCAGCTCCTGCTGTGTCTCTGAGTGTCTGGTCACCTGGCTGGGCCACAAGTCCCTGTGTCTTTTGTTATGCAATTATCAGGAGTTCATGGCTTGGGCCTAAAATGTCTGTCCCCAGCTTTCTTGTAGAACCACTTTAAGTATCAAAAGACTACAGTAAGATCTCCCTGGAGCCTTCTCTTCTCCTGGCTGAACAATTTCAGCTCTCTCAGCCTGTCTTCACAGGAGAGGTGTTCCAGGCGTCTGATCATCTTCATGTTTCCCTTCTGGACTTGCTCCAAAAGGTCCATGTCCTTCTTGTGTTGAGACCCCAGAGCTGGACGCAGCACTCCAGGTGGGGTCTCATGAGGGCAGAGTGGAGGGGTAGAATCCTCTCCCTCTCCCTGCTGGCCATGCTGCTTTGATGCAGCCCAGGATATGACTGGCTTTCTGTGTTGCCAGCTCATGTCCAGCCTGCCATTCACTAACACCCCTAGGTCTAAGATACTCTCTTAGTCACTGATATAAAATCTACGTGTCTTCCATGAGACTGGAAAGGCTTCAAAAAAAAAAAAAAGCAAAAAGCAGCCTAACACTGCTGCATTGTAGGAGTCTCCTGGTTTTGTGACTCCTACAGAAATACTGACATTTATAATGCCCACAGGAGTACACCAATACTTCTATGTTGCAATGAGGTTTTGGCAGTTGAGTAATAGTGCCTATGAGCCTTAATCTGCACTTTGCTAGTTCTGCCTACTTGTACTTCTGCTGCTGCTGTCTCATGTCAGATAGCAAGTTAAAGCAGAATTGTTAAGAACTTCAGTTGTTTGGGGGAAAAAAATCAAATGTTAGACTGAAATAAAGTATGTGCCTCTCAAATTTATGTTTGTGTGAGCAAAGCCTTTCTGAAAGTCGTGTTTATATAAAGCAAAGGTTTTACTGGGACAAAGTTCCCACTAATAGTTTTTAATCTTGAGACTCTAAATCATTGTACTTGAGGTCAGGATCAGGACAGGGCAATGAATCTTCTTCAAGGCTTTCACTTTTTCCTATTGGTCTTGTGATGTGAGAACTTGCAAAGGTCTGAGGGCAGTCCATCGATATCTTCTAGTACTAGTTATGTACCAGCCTGCTAAGCTTTGAATTGCTATAGTCCACACAATTTGCACAGTCATCAAACTCACCTGGATCATTCTTCAGGCATGAAGTCCAACTCAACTCACCTTCTAAATACCCTTAGCATTTCTTGCAATTGACTAAAATTCACCCCAAATGTTTACTGGCCTATTACAATACACATTTGCAATAATTTAATTCATAAGTGTTATTTTAAAAGGTATGTAGCAAGAAATAGCATCCTGTGGTGTTTACACTAAATATTCACATACATACATATTGCAAATTAACTTGTGGTAATTTGGGTACAAAACACACACAAAGACCATTGTAGCCTGCATAGGTAATTACAGATTGATTGGATATGGATGGGACAATTTCAGAGTCACTCTTGACCACTTTTGGAGCATAAAGCTGTTATCTTCCTAAGTGTAATGCCTGCCTTGCACTGATGTTTGCTGTGTTCCTTCTGTGGAGACTATCCAGAAAATTCCACCTTGTTCTACCCCAGGTCCATGATTTTATTCATAGTTATTTTTAAAAGTTTTGGCTGTAGCACTACACAAACATGCAGTCTTTCAAAATACAGCTCTTACATTTGTGTATCTAACTGATTCAACTTTGCTTTTCAACACTTGGAATAGTATGTCCTATAAACAGACAAAATCATATCCATGTGCATTTTTGTATTACATACACACCTTTATGAGTTGGTGATCTATTAATTATATTCATATTAATAGAATAAGATATATCCTCCATCAGTAAGAAAACTAGGCAAGGCAATTGATCTATAAAATTATTATATCTATCCCATTTCAGATATGATAATAAAATGAAATTAAAATCAAGTGAAATGAAGTCAAGCAACTTATAATGAAATATATTCGTAGTGTTTGAATAGATTCCTTTTCTGTTCTACTTCTGGAAGATAAAGCAGAAAGGATTGTTATTAATAGTTATCCAAGTTACTTCAGCTTAAAGACTGTTATTAATAGTTATCCGAGTTACTCCAGCTTAAGGGTTGTTATTAATAGTTATCCGAGTTACTCCAGTTTAAGTATCTCTGTCCATAGGATTTTCTAGTGATCTTAAAGGCCTGATTAACTGCATGTTTGCTTTTTTATTTCATGCAATTCATCAGCTAATATGGCTATACTATTATTTATAAATACTCAACTTTTATTATCCATTTCCTATCTATTATTTGTAACTGATAAGTTTGTTTTATCTTAAATCAGCAGTTTTTACATGTGCATAGGCTTCTACCACCTTTCCTTTTGTTTAGTTGCTTTATTGGGTACATTTTGTTTTATTTTGTTTTTTCATTTCCTTCTCTGAACTCTGAAAAAAATATTGGTTTTCACGTGTCACTTAAAATCAGATAATATAGTGTTAACTTCAGTATTCAAGAGCTAGATCTCTGCAAGTTCAATGAAATAGCTGTTACCTCTCTCTCTCCCATTGAAGGGTCACACCTAAGCCACTATACTTTTAACTGTTAATTATTTACATGTGCTACTTTGTCCTTTTTATTCTTCTGTGGATTTTGTAGCCAGTGGAACACCCCTCCCCCTTCTAGGTTTCTTTCATGCACCTCCTCACATGCCTCACCGAATTTAACAATACTCTCTGTGAATCTGAATGGCTCATTTTCATTCTAATTGTATTGCATTTGCTTGTCTTGTTCTGCAGTTTCAAACATTTTAGCTACTCTAGCAGTTAGATATTCTTTTGTCTGTGGTTCTCTTTTTCTTCCAAAACTTTTCAGAATGAGTGTTAGAGGAGTCTCAGAGCTGATGCTGCCTTTTCTTTTCTTGTTTTTGACTTCTGGGATTTGTACCATATTTGGCTCTCCTATTTATACAATGCTTCAGTCTTATCCCTCTTTCTTAAGTCCAATTGCTGTAGGTCATCGTTAGCAAATGTTAAAGCCCTGACTCATTCCTGTGTTCATTGTCTTTGAGCCTTTTGTTCATCTCTCAAAATTTTCCTTGCTTATTGGAACCTCTATGTTAATTCAGCCAAAGAAGGGGTTCCCAGTCTGATTCAGTGGTTGCTGCTGCTCTAGGTGGGTTCACCTTCTGCTACCCCAAAGGTTTTCCCTCGTTTAACCCATCACACCATCAAGGTATGCCTATTTAAAACCACTGTAATTTTTCTAACTGGTTTAATTTGCTTGTAATTTCAGTTCCTTGTGATAGCAATTTGCTTTCCCATCTCCATCCTTTCCCATTTACTACAGTATTGTTGCTTAAAAGACCTGTTGGTTTTCTCTGCATGTCTGTCGGAGCTGGGTTTGGAATAATGCACAGTGTGGTGAATAATAATGTAGCTGTGGTGAGTTCCTCTCCAGTTTTCCCAGCACAGTTATTATTATCAGTCCCTACTCTAGACTGGTCTGGATCACTCTGTCTCTCCTCATCCTGGTGGTTCAGGTGTCCCAAAGAGCTGTAGCAAACATGTTCTGACTTTGAAACTGTGCTTACAGAGCCTCTGTATGTTTTACTTGTTCTTTAAGGTCAGCCCTGGCAGGAGAATAGTAGGGGTCAGTAGCCTGTCTAATTCCAGAATTAAAATCTGCACCTCCTGGTATTGTCTCTTGCTTTTCTCTCATTCTGCTACCTCTCAGTGAACATTTCAGGAGATTTACTTAGCCACCTTACACCATTTGAGTTTACAAGGTAAAGAAACACCTTTCTGCTTTTCACAGCCACATTCCTATCTGCTGAACCTGACACTTCCCAATTTGTCAAATTCTTCCAAATTTAAGCCTGTTATTCTAAAACGGCTTCTCAGACCAGGGTCATTTGAGGGCACTTGAGCAGCTGCTACCAAGCATCCGGGAAGTGGTGGCATCCTCACAATGAGGCTCATCATATTCCAATCCAACAGCATTACAGGGCTTCTCTCAATCTTAGGTCTACATGCAACACTGAGTTGTACAGAAGCTTCGGACAGATGTTCAGTCCTGCCTGAACATTGTCTCACAGCCAGGAGTGGCAAATGCTGCACTCTTCCACCGGTGCCTTCTCAGTCACTTGGGTTTTAGTTTTGCCTTGAAAAATACATCCCCACAGAAACAGGCTGAGTGGAAGAAGGTCTGCAAAGAGGAGCTAGTGTCTGAGCTCAGAGAAGGGATGTAAATATGAGCAAAGTGCTGTTTCTGTCTTCAGCCATTTGCTGACCTGCATCTTTCCTGTCAGTGTGGCCAGCAGTGGGCTGTCAGAAAGGATGTAGGCTGGGGGAGAGATCCCCAAGTTTTGGGACTGTAACAGATTGGTTATCAGTTTCACACATTAATATTTTTGCAGCATGTCCACAAACAGCAAAGGACAGTTAATTTTAGATTGGGTTGTATTTTAGTGTAATAGAAATCTGAAGAGGTGTTGTGAGATTTCCGTGGCACAACTGATATGAAAAGATGATTTTTTTTTGTTTGATCAGTACTCAAGGGAGTATCAACCTATAAAATCTATAAGTTTTCATGAATGGCTGAAGGTACATTAATTCCTTCATCGGTTTCACAGCCTATTGCAGACAGATTTTAGTGAAACTGGTTACTGTGCTATTAATTATTAAATGAGACCATATTACTCCTAATGGGCTTGAACCATCACTAAGAATGTTTTAGCTTTGATTTTGACCATGCCAATAATAGTCTCACCTGCCTTGTTGCATGGTACAATTACTCTAATGTTTTACTTTCTGACTACTCTATATACAAAACTGACTTTGGTAACATAATGGTAGGATATATATAGGTTGCAACACAGTTTTGATCTATGTTCCCTTTCCAAGTGCCATTATATCAAAACCATTAAGTGCTTACAATGCACAGGCTGAAAAAATGACTATCAGAAGAAACAAAGAGGTGCCATATTTCTATGTCTCAGTAACTCAGCAGCCGATCTACTGAGTTCAGAAACAAAAATCTAATTTTTAGGGCTGCAAACTAGATTTCATCTCTGATAGTCAACAGGGCTCTTGACTTTACAATTATCAGCACAGCTAATAAAGAAAACTCTTTGAAATGATCATTACCACGCTATGTTCTTTTCACTACATCTAAAAATGCTCTGACAGCCCCTTGTCTCCCCATAAAGATATTTCTGAATTTATTTGATACTGTGACTAGCCAGGACAAACTTCGCCTTGATTTCCAGAACCCCTGTTGAATAAACAGGATTTGCGATTAAAAAATCCCATAGTTTTTAAAGTCTGGAACTAAATAATAGCTGAAAGAGAAAATGCAGTCACCTTGCGGATTTCTTTAATACTTAAGTTAATTTAGCACCAGTTCTAATCCAGCAAAGAAGTATTTATGTTTGAATATGATTTAGTTTGACTGTGACTGAATACCTTGACAAGAAGTTAATGGTCTTCTTTCTAGTGACCTTAATCCCTCAGAGCAGAGACATGATGTCCAAATCACATCTCCCAGCTTGCTCTTTCATATATGCTTTAATAAGCTAAAAAGATTTTTTTAAAAAATAAACTAATTACCTTTAGGCAAGAGATCAGTATTGTCACTGGCAGAATTCATGCAATTCATCTATTTAATCACAACCATTTTCACAAACTGATGCAACTACATGTAGTAGGTGCATAGGGAGTAGGTGCATATATACACTCCCTGTATATGAGCTACCAAGTTTAGACAGCAGTGGGATCAGAAGCAAAAAATTTGAATTCCTGTTTCTTCAGAAGCTTCTCTTCCTTTCCACAAAATGGCAATGAGGATTGATCTCGAAAGGCAATGATTTTATTTTTTTTAATTAAAAAAATGTTTTTAAAGGGTACTACAGAGTGGGGTTTTGTTACTGCTTGTGGACTCTTTTCCAGCTTTAATTTTTTTGAGCATACAATAAAAAGATCACAAGGGTACTGTTTGGCTTGTGTTAAATTCTCTCTGTGAACACGCAAGTAACTCCCTGTGCTCTGAGATCTGAGTTCTGTTACTCTGATCTGCTCCCAGCGTTGCAGCACACAGGAGTCCAAAAACTCCACCATTTAATATGGTTTTGCAGGTTTCCTTAGTGTACATAATACAGCTTCAAGGTTTTCCAGAAACTGTGTGAAACCAAGCAGATAAAAAATTCCCCTCTGTAGGACTGCTGATTGTAGAAGTAAAACTGCTCCCAAGGTCTTCTGAAAATTGATAGGCCATAGCTGTGCTTTCATGGCAAAGGGTTCAAGCAGCTGTTAGCTCTGCTTTATCACCATGTGATATATCATGCTGCTCTGGGCATTTATTTTTCTTGTCTCCGCCATGTGCAGTGTGCCTGCGACTTTTTCTTGTCAGGCAGAATTAAGTTCAGAGGTGCTGTTGAAGCTAGTGAGCTTTTTTACGCGCCAGAAAATTGGAGTCTAATAAATTGGTGTAATTTACACAAGAAAGCAAGAGTGATGAGAGGTGTCAGAAAAAGTAGCCAACAGGGAAGCACATGAAAATAATTCAAGACTGCAACAAGTCACAAAAAGTTGACTTTACGAATGTTCTTTTTACCACCCACCATAGGTTTTTTTGGTCCAGTTTTGTTTTCATCTGGCAGCAAGCCAACAACATATGCTGTATCGGCTCTTCAATGCTTTGGAAGAATGAGCTTGAGTCTCATCGTCCTCATCAGTGAGGAAACAATGGGATTTTAATCATTGAATCTTCAGTGCTGATAAAATGAGAAGAGGAATGGAGGGCAAGGGTGATATCTGGATTCCAGATCTGTGGTTGTTGGTAGTTACACAAGACATATTTTAACTTCCAAAATAGCACTGCCTTGTTATCTGCGAAATCCCATTTTATCTTTCTTCACTTTTATTACATGAAGTTTGTCATTCTTCTTACATCTTTAGGATTTTGTGTCACTTCTGTATATTTCATCTCATCCACTGTCCAGTTTTGCCTTTTCTGGTTGCATAGCAGTGCCATTTGGAAAGTTCTACCTCTCCTGCCCTAGGAATGCTTTCCTGAGCTTACCTACACATCTCTTTTCATTCAAGTACTTCCCTAAAAGTTGCTTCCATTCTTATAAAAAGTCAACCAACTGCCACTGAGTAGGAGAAACTAGACAGTCACTCCACATAATAAAAAGATTTGAGTATGCAAAAAATTGTTTTAGTAATTTTCCACCTAGCATATATGTCTCCCTTTCCTTATTGTCTAACCTTCTATTTTTTAGAGGAATAGTTAAGATTACTTCTGTTCAGAGATTTATTTCTTTCCATGAAATTTTCCAGAGATTGTTGGAAAATTAAAAATGCTAATAATTGATAATGCTGGGAATGAGGTAATACTGAAAATGGAAGTAGGAAAAAACCCCAAAGTCAGTCAAAAATAATCTCAATTTTATATCGCTATAGTCACATTTTAATAGCTCATGTCACACACAACACCTACTTTTAAGAGTCCTCATATTTCCTCTATTATCCTAGCTTTTCACTATAGCTTTTCAAATTTAGATTCATATTTGGAAATGAATAGTGAGTGCATACAGCATTTTGGGTGAGTCATGTCTTACGCAATGCTTCATGCTCCATATGGGAAGCTCCTGGACTGATTTACTGCAGGATAACGTTTTTCACTTTGGTGGCTTATGCTTATCCTGAAGAATAATCAGTTTCATCTCTTTCATTTGCTTCCAGTAGATGATTTCTCAGCTTTCAAAAAAATTCTCTTTAGTTGGTTGGTACCCAGAGTTCCACTTTGCACCATTCAATGCTCAACATATTTTGGTTACCGAACCACTCAGTTCTTCATCTGTACCTTGGTATCTTCTACACTGCTAATACCAGCTCAATTTGTGACCATGTCAGAGTACTTATCCTCTCTAATCTCCTTCCAGGTTGTCTTCATCCAAGAGTGTTTGTTTTCACTCATTCATTTGCCAACATGCAGTTTTTACACCTTACTTGGAATACAATTTTAGGCCACTGGTTGGAAAGGCATGAGGCTATGATGGTTTCCACTTCCAAATCCAGCAGCTGGCAAAAGTTCAACATGAGTGCAGAAAAGAATGGATGTCTTGACGCAACTGCAGTCCAGAAAATGTGAGGCAAAGAGCCAGAGGCTTCTTGTGTAGAGTCTGAACCACTGCTGTAATGTGCATAGGCTCATCATAGGAGTAACTCATCTGAAACCAAAGAAGGTCACCTGATGTAGTAAAGTCATGGAAGAGTTCAAATGCAACATTGTTCCCTGAACAGAAGATTGCAGTGAACTGGACACTCCAACCATCCACAAGAAAACCTCAGGAGCAGTGACTGTTAACCTAACAGTGTCTTATGATGGAAGAAGTCACTGGAGGAGAAACATCAGGAGAAGCTGCAAAACTATGGCTATGTTGAAAAAAGGCTTTCAATACTCTCTTCTGTAACATTCTCATAGAGAGGGGATAGATCAGCAGATAATACAGTAGGTTGAAAACTGGCTGAACAGCTGAGTTCAGGGGATTATGATCATGGCAGGAAGTCTAGTTGAAGCCCAATAACTAACGATGCACCCCAGGGGTCAACACTGGTCCAGTTTTATTCAATTTTATTAATTAACTGGATGCTGGGACAGAATGTACCCTTAAAATTTTGCTGATGACACAAAACTGAGAGGAGTGGCTGATATGCCAGAGGGTTGTGTTGCCACCCAGATGCATCTGGATGATCTGGAGAAATGGACTAACAGGAACCTCAAGAAGTTCAATAAAGGGAAGTGCAAAGTCCTGTACCTGAAGAGGAACAACCCCAGGCACCAGTATATACTAGGGGTCACCCAGCTGGGTAGAAGGTTGAACACCAGGTTGAATGTGGGCCAGCAATGGGCCCTTGCTGCACAAACAGCTAACTGCATCCTGTGCTGCATTAAGGAATGTGTTGAGGGAGAGGAAGGTGATCCTTTCCCCCTTTCCCCTGGTCAGGCCATATCTGGAGTGCTGTTTTGAGTGCTGGGCTACTCAGTGCAGGAGAGACAAGGATGCACTGGAGAGAGTCCAGTCAAGGGATGATGAAGGAACAAGCATCTCTTGAGAAGGCTTAGAGGGATCTCATCAATATCGATGAATAGCTGAAGGGAGGGAACAAAGAGGATGAAGACCGGCTCTTTTCAGTGGTGCCCAGTGCCAGGACCAGAGGCAATGGGCACAAACTGAAACATGGGAGGTTCCTTTTGAACACCAGGAAACACTTCTTTCCTGTGAGGATGACTGAGCACTGGAACAGGCTGACCAGAGAAGTTGTGGAGTGCAAGCATGTGGTTTGTTGAAAGTTTTCAAGAATCAGTGGGATAAAAGTCTGAATAACCTGGTCTGATCCTTCTGTGAGCAGGAGGTTGGGCTAAAGGCCTCCTAAGGTCCTTTTCAATCTGAATTATTCTGTGATTCTGTAAGGCTCTCATGTATTTATCTTCTATGATAAGTATTCTCTGGGAGATAGTACTCTGATTTGTTGCTTTAGCCCATGGCTACTTTCCTGGTAATGTAAATTTTTCAAGTAAAAAAATGCACCCATGATTAGTTCATTGCAGAATCAGGACAGCAATGGGCATAAGAGTCGGTACATATAATATAGTTGCATGCGGTTTTATATTTCTCCTATGTTTTTCAGATTTCAAATGATGCATCTGATTGTCAGCAACAAACTCAAAATCTGCAAAAAAGAAAAGTGAGATTGCCTTCTTATAGTTTCATTATTTTCATTAAAAAAAAAAAAAAAAGGTTTAGTTAGAATTTTGGTTTGAGTCCAGGAGAGCTGAGTGTGTCTCTCTCTTCCTTGCTACACCAGAACTAATGCAGCTTAGTTAGAAAAAGAAGGTATTTTGCCCAGTTAGTATCCTGTCATCTCAATGGGGGGGATAACTCTGCTAAGTAAGAAAGTGCCATTATTATATATCCTCCTACCTGATATTGGTTACATTTTAAGCGTACTAGAGTTGAGAAATGTGTTGCAGCTTGCTCATGTCTCATTGTGATAAGAGGACTAGATTTCATTTTCAAAGGGAAGGATAATCTGTTTGCTTGCTACCTTTATTGTGTATTTTCACCACGGTTGCAGTGAAAAAGAAAGGGAACATTGAAGAGATGTATATGAGTGATATGGTAGAAATGATGGAGGTTTGCAGTGCTTCATTTGAGTCAATGCAAAAAAGACAACGTCAGCCCTCATCGGGTACTTTAATTTTAATGACAATATAGAGGTGCAGAGCCAGATGGAACAGAGAAACATTAAAGGCATTTAGATAAGTTAGATGGATTCAATTTGTTCAGACCCACTGAAGTTCACTCTAAAGTCATTAAAGAACTTAACTATTAAAAATTGCCTGCAAGCATTTCTGTAAGTGAAGTGATCCCAGCAGACTGCAGAGAGCAAAATTTAAAATCAACAAGAATGAATTCAATACAGGTAATCATGAAGAATGACTGTTAGGAAGAGGAAATCAAATGCAGAAACCTAAAAATGATGAGAAACCCAGCTGAAGAGATGCAGAAAAAGGATTTAGGGGTGCAATAAATCAGAAATCAACCCAACAAGTTATCATGTCCAAGAAATTGAAGCACAGTGCAATGTTTTTTTCCAGAAATACAAATTGTGTTGTGCATTAATAGAAGAGGAAATAATAAGATAGAGTTGGGGGTTTTCTTCCATCTACTGAGCACCTAGCTAAGCTAAGCCTTACTGAAATGCTGTATACAGTTTGAGCATCGTGTTTAAAATGTAGACAAATTCTAATTGCTCTCAGAGCTCTTTCTAAGAATAATTAAACAATTAGATAACATGACTTAAGAGGAAGATCTAAATAAATTGGATATGTTTAATCTAGAAAAAGAAAACATGAGACAAAGAATAAAGAGCATTCTGGTTGTAACAAGTTCCTGTAAAATAGGCAATGAGCAATTGTTCTCCACATGTGCTATGATTGGAGGAGAGAGAAATAAGTAATTTGATTTATTACAATAAAGAAAAATGGATTCTTATTTTAAGAAAAGATTTTATTTGGGTCTTGGAGACAGCTTTCTGTGTGGAGATAATGAAAACTCTAGATTAAGGCAGGTAAACCAAACTCAGACTGGAGGCTTAAGGTTTGCTACCAGAGAGCTAGGTCCTAGGAACAAGCACATTTGTGCTCTAAAAGCAGAATTTTTGGAGGCTCTTGACTGTAAATCAAAGAAGGTCATAACTCATTCATGCCCTCCCACAGACACGCCTGTAAAATGTACAATTACTTATTCATGTGCCTGGCAATGCTGATGTTGAAGAGAGTGACTGAATAAGGAATGACAAGCTGTGTGAAACATGAAGCCTGAAATTGAACAGAATGTATATTGAACAGTGAATGGATAGCAAATGGAAATGCAGACTGCAAGATGGCACATCCCTTCCAACATAACATGGAAATATATTAACATCACTAGTGTTTTTTTCTGCATTGTAATTATGTTCTCATTTTGTTCCATTGGCTGTCTGTATCAGGCCTGTGCCTGCCTATGAGAGCCAGTAAGGATGAAATGTTACTGTCAAGGAGGTGTATGTGACAGAAGATGTCTGGGTTTATGGAGGAAAGAAGGGATCTAGGAGCAGAGAAGGAAGAAACAGGCTCTCTATCTACCCAAGTTGACTGGGTTTGGTAATAACAGAACAGCAGGTGTTGGAAAAGGTAATTAAGGCATGAAGTTTACAGTATTGTGAAATATTCTTTAAAGATAGATAATTGCATTAGAAAAACACCTCTGATGCTCAGTGGGGAGCAGCTCCATGCCTGAAGAGCCTTCAGAAGTGTGAAATACAATGTATAAGTACATCTAATAAATAATAAATGCCAATCAGCTCAAACATTGATTTGCCTGAGGAAGACTGGCATCCCTGTGAGTCAGGTATGCAGATCTCATGTGCATAATGGATTTAGTTACTGCTTGAAGAATTGGCAAATTTTGTGGAATCTTGCCTATATGTTCAAAAGGAAATTTCCTTCAGAATTAAAACTGGTTTATGTGTCTATAAATATCCATATGTTTATGCATACAAGTACATTTTCTTTGATCAGTAGACTGGATTGAAAATTGTTGTAAAGGGCAGGGAATAGGAGTGTGTCATTTAACATCTCTTTACGTTAAAAAAGTAATTAAACATCCAAGTTATTCATTTAAAGAAAAGTACATTGTCGTTTATCTTCATGCATTGCAGAACATAGTGCCTTCATGAACCAAACAATTTTATCAGTGAATCATGAAATAATTTATGCCGCTAAAGGAAATGATGTGTTTAAAACAAAGTGGTTTTTTTCTTCCTTGTCTTGCTCTTAGAACAGTTGTATCAACATATTTCTTCAGAGAAAGATAGTTCATGGATTATTTCTTAATTAATAGGATGAGAAAAGCTAAGAAAGAGGGTTTACAACAGGCCAGTGTGTCTGTATGTCCCAAAACCTATCTATCAACATCAAAATGCTTGAACGCCCATACAAACAGAAAGGTTGACCAGCAAATCTAAGGTCAGCATGGGTAATCTCTTTCCTGAAGGATTAGTTTCTGGACTCATAGTTAAGCCAAGGAGCAGAATGATTCTTCAGTTTCATTACATTCTTTTCCATCTGCTTTAATTTAAATACAGGTAACTGGTGGCAGGCTGTACATAAACACAGGGAATAAGCCAGAAGGCATTTGTGCTAATTCAGCACTCTTTGTCATGCTAATTCTTTGAAGCCTCAAGTGGCTGTTCTTCCAGAATATGTGCAAGGCGATGTGGAGTATTTATGAATATTTGAAGAAGGTTTCTTGCTCATTGTAATTATGCTGATGCTAAATAGCTGAGAGAAGCAGATCAGTTTGCTGTATCATCACTGTGCTTTCCCACTGTCTTGCAGAGGCCGTCAGGGTCTGTTGAATGCTGACAGTATTTAGGGTAATTTAAGACATGAAACACAGTTCTTCTTGTTAGAAATTAAAATTCTAGAGGAAATGGGTATGCAAGATGCAATCTCACTGTGAAACTCCAAAATAAAAATGATCACAATTTTTATTTATTCATTTTTATAGTTTTTGTTGACCATTTACTTGAGGGCAGTTGGATCAATGTAATGAAAACATGATAAAGCTTAAGAGAACTGTGTAATTCTATTTATCTAAACTTTTAGAATTCATTCTTTAGCATAGCAAGTAAGTGTCTTCTGCATTGAAAACAAGGTGTCAGAGAAACTTAGGGCTGATTAATCTGACTATTTTCAACTATTGTCGAACTACTTGTTCACAATCCCAGTCATTATAAATTAGTGAAGCAGGTGAGATGGGGTTTTTTGATGAAATTGCAGTGGAGGTTTTCTTCTGAAATAGATATTTAATACAGCTCAAGTGAACCACTTCTCAAGATGACTTTCACCAGACATGTACAGTAGAGTTGCATTAGGCCCTTGACGGCCTCCTTCATGCCCAATTACTTGTTCTGGCTGGGTGCAAGAATTGTCCTGGTCACAACACAGACCTTTAAAGAATCAGATAAAGGAAGTAGGCTTTCTAATAATAATTACATAACAGGATTTCCTAAATTTAATGATATGCTTTAAAGATATGCTGTTTTGAAATTGTGTTGTACAGGTACTAGATATGAACTCCGGAATAACTAGTCTCTAATAGGGCAGAATGCAGAGTAAAGAACATTTTGCCTAGATTGACATCTACACTTGCAAAATTGGTTTGTCTCTTGAAAGGAAACCTAGTCTCAGTAGCTCTAAAGTTGAGTCTTGCTCAGAGTGTACTTGCTCAGACTACTGCTAATTTGCAAGACCTCTTGGACTGCAAAGATTAAATTCAAGTTAGGTAAGGCAGACAGGAAACAGAAAAAGTGAGAAAACATCCAGGCTGAGAGGGAAAGCAAATATCCACTGTGTGGGAAAAAGATGCATTTACCTTTGCTAGCTCAGATCAGTCCTCCAGCTGCAGCCCTCCATGATCTGATGACACAACAGCAACCACCAAGGAGGCTTTCTTTCCCTTCTTTCTGGAGACGTATTGTATCGAACATAACTGCTTCATAATGCAGCATGTGACAAATACAGTCTCCATATATTTTTTTCCTTTAAAAGAAAACAGCAACACAGCTCTGCATAGTTCAGCTCTTTCCCATTTCAGAGATCACAGCCTCAGAGTATCTTAGGCAGACTAATAGTGTGTGCTCTTGCATTCAGGCATGAGCCCCTGCTCACACAAGGGTTGTTTGTTTCTATCAAGTCTCTCCAGGGAATATTAGGATTTTTGCTGATATATATTGTAGACTAGAAAAGAAGTTTTAAAAAAGATTATGGCCAGTGCTCAAACACTGATCAATACACACACATGGGCTATACTTTTGCATAGAAACACAGAACTGGAGTCATCAAATCAAATCAAATCAAATCCCATCCTTTGTAACTGAGATCAACCATGCAACTTGTGTTAAACACACAAGATCCCAGATCCCACAACATCCCTTTGGTCCACAGTATTCCTCTGTCATGCTGTGAATATCCTTTAGTAGACCAACTGCCCAGGAAAAAAAATGCAAGATGTCCAGGATAATTCACCAGAGCAGGAACGATTTGTCAGTGTATACCTGACACAAATCAGTAAGCATTTTCACCATGGTCCATGGGGTGTTGGAGCTAGAGCTCCAGTAACATTTATGCCTTCAAACAATGATGAAAAAATCTCATGCACAACATAGCTTGGTTTATCACAAATATGACTAAACAGAAGTCCATCCTGTCAAATTATAGTTATATCTGAAGCTGTATGAAAGGTGAAAAGTTATTTTCTTTGATGACTTGCTAATTAACCAAGCTGCCAGATATGTATCACAGGGAAGAGGGTGTCTGACTAGCAATTTATCCTCGAAAAACAGAAATGTTTCTCACTCTTGTTTTTCTTTTTTATTTTTCTTTTCATAGCTTCTGATAGAAATGAGTTTTATAGTCAGAACAACAGCTAAACAATGCAGTTTTCAGCAGATAGTGAATAAAAGTTTATGTAATGTCTTCACCATGTTCTAATGACTCATATAGGTGTTAATGATGAGCAAGACACGACTCAAGATCACTAGGTCTCTGGGTTCATGTATTTCATGTTCTATTTCCCAGACTGTCAGTGAGAGTGTGATCATGCACTGCAATCACCACTGCTCATTACACTGAGTGTCACTGCTTCTCATTATACTATATAATGGGCACTAGCGTAATCTCATTGTGTCCCCCACACAGATACTTGTTGCTTTCTCTTGCTTGAAGCATCGTTGACTGTTTCAGGTCATCCTTCTGAAATTGGCTGATCTCATCTGTGGCACCTGAGTACCCGAAGCTTGGTGAAGTACGCATCAGAGTTAAGACAAAACTGTGAAGGATTCAGTTTGAAATTAATTTCTTTAAACTAGGGTGTGGTCATGTGGATCTCTATACGTTAACTGTGTGTCTAGGCTATGATTATAGTCTGGAGAGATCTAGAGTTCCTTTCAGCTGACTGCAGTTCAGTACATAGTGTTACATGACATCCTTGAGGCTGCCCAAAACCTCTGCTCAGGGCTGGCAGATGTGACAATGGTCATACAGCAAACCTGTGCCCTTTTGGAGTTGCACCTCCAAGTAACAACCCTATAGCACCTCAAGTAATACTCGAAACATCTGCCTAGGCAAATAGGTCCTGTCCATTACAGTTAAGGAAACTCGGACGGAATGATTCACTTAATCTTAAAGCAGGCATGTAGAGGTTGATGGTTCAGGAAGCTCTACTGACAGCATTGACTAAGACTTCGATTCAATTTTTGGAGGACAGTTCACTGCCTTTGAGTATCTAAGGTATGCTGGCTTGGTTCCAGCTACAAGTCGAGAACAGCGCAGCCTTTACACAGGTTCTGTCTTGCATTAGCAAATCCCACACAGGTGCCTTAAATACCACGGGGTATCTGCAACAGCACTAGAGCTTCATGTTTATACAAAAAACCATTAGCCATAGAAGTCCAAATACTGTAAAGGAAGCTTACTTTGTGTGCAGAGATGCACAGAACTGTCTAAAAGTCAGCCTGTAATTGCTCTCACCCAAATATGGTGGGTTGACCCTAGCTGGACACCAGGTGTCCACCAAATCCACTCTATCACTGCCCTCCTCAACGGGACGGGGGGGAGAAGATAGAATGAAAGGCTCCTGGCTTGAGATAAGGGCAAGGAGAGAGAACTCACACATCATCGGCATAGACAATACAGACCTGATGTGGGGAAATTAGTTAATTTATTGGCAATCAAATCAGAGCAGGATAATGAAGAATAAAACCAAATCTTAAAATCACTTTCGCCTCACCCCTCCCTCCTCTCTGGGCTCAACTTCTCTCCCAATTTCACTACCTCCTCCCTGACAGCGGTGCAGGGGGATGGGGAATATGGTTTCAGTCAGTTCATCACACATTGTCTCTGCTGCTCCTTCCTCCTCAGGGGAAGGACTCTGCACCCTCATCTCCTTCTCTGGTGTGTGGTCCCTCTCACGGGAGACAGTCGTGCACTGATGTCTTCAATGTGAGTCCCTCCCATGGGCTGCAGTTCCTCACGAACTGCTCCAGTGTACAGCCCATCAGGTACAGTCCTTCAGGAACAGGCTGCTCCAGGGTGGGTCCCTAATGAGGTCACATATTCTACCAGCAAACCAGCCCCAGTGTTAGCTCCTCTCTCCATGAGGCCAGGAGACTGCTTCCCTAGACTCTTTGGCATTTTGAAAATCCACACTGTTGCAGAGGTTTTAAAGGCATTTAGCATGTAGAATTCAAAACAGCAGGAGCTGCTGTGAACTCATAATAAGACTCAGAGCTATGAGATGATCCCACTTGTTTAATTTATATTATCTAAAAAGGAATGCTAGATCCTTTGCTGGCATAAACTGTTGCAGCTCAGTTGACTTATATACAGCTGATGGTTTTTGGTTTGTAGTGCTTAGGTTTAGAGTATACGTGTCTCAGTTCTAGACAACTTCAATAAACAGAAATTAAGTAATAACCTTACAATCTCTACTGATTTTTGTAGAAACTGGAGCAAGGACTTAACTCTTGGACTTGGCAAGATCAATTTTGAAATGAAATTAAGATGAAACTGAAATAAAATATCTACACTGAAGCCCTTTTCTATTCTAGGTCTCAATTCTATGCTAAATTGTGCCAAAATTTTTCATTTAAGTAATGAATCTGTCAAGGAAACTGAACATGTGAATGGACTTGGGAAATCACTCACTGAGATCACTATCATAACTAGGCACCAAAAGGTAACCAGGTGTTGTGTGCTCTGGACTCTATTAAGGGGAGCTGCAGATGCGTCTCAGTCCCAGCATTCAATTAGTTATGAGATCATTAAATGAATGCAACTCATAGAAATGTCCTGTGTTGAATCATGCATGATCAGCTGGGAGTAGGATGCACACAGAGTGATATGTTTTTGGCCCCATAGGAGAAAATTAGCAAGTTATTAATGCTAAAGTTTAAAATAGAGGTTGATCTGAGCTTTGGAAAAAAAATGTACCTGGTACAGAACTTTTCTAAACTTGAGGTAAACTAAGGCACAGATGTTTCCTAATAGCTCATTAAACTGAAGTATATCTGTTGCCTCTTTTTGAACCTGCAGATCTGCAGAAAATTGTATTAACCAGCTTTCATAATTGACAAGTGAACATCTTTTTCATATGCTGTCTTTCAAATTAAATATGAAAGGACTTGGCTTGGCTTATAAAAAACCTGAAATTCAATAAGAGTTTTTTTCCCATAGGTTGCTTTTAATCAGTCCTCAAGTTATGAGTAATACTGCATGGCTAATTCTTCTATAATTCCATCAGACACTGTCAACTTACACAAGTGCAGCTCAGACAGCAGTCAAATGTTTCAAAAATTATTTCTAAATGGTGGGTCTTTTATTCATGTGTATGTCCTTTTCCTTTTTATGACATAAGTACTGGGTTTGTTCCTCTCCATTTTTAGGGAAAATGGAATGAGGGAAGACAGGCTCTGCATAATTTCTGGTGTGAAATCCACCAGGCCTTGCCAACTCAAATTCATTATTTAACGTGTCCTTTCTCCATTCCAGCCAAATTCTTGTCTTGTTGAGACTCACATGGATTGTTAGCAAGTTTTTTCTTTCCAAATGAAAATTTAAGAAACTACTGAATACTTCAGCCTTCCCTTCATTGTCTACTATATGATATGCAAATAATATTTGAGTCTTGTTAGACCTGTGCTCTTCTTTGTTTTCTGCATTTCAAACATATTTGTAGGAAACTTTTTTAAATTGCTTTTTAATGATCTACTAAGTGAAACTGGTTTATTTCCAGCTTTGTTTTTTTATTCAGGTAAGCTTATATCATTCTTTATCCCTTGTCATTGTCATGCTCTCTAGATCCACTTGGTATGAATCTCTACTGAATTTCAAGTTTTTAAAGACCTCTAATGCAATCATAATGATCTCTGTATTTTCCTTCTTCAATAGAATGGTTTGCTGTGGTACATCTATCTCAGTAACTCCCGCCTTTCATATTACTCTTGGTTGATCCCAGAGAATTGTACCTCATAGCTCCCAGAGTTTGACACAAACTGAAATTTTTGTTGATTGTATGAAAACATGACAGCAGCAGAAGCATCACAAAATAATTCTGGTTGGGAGGGAGCCAGACATCAGTAGTCCAGCCCCTGCCTAAAGAAGGGTCAGCTAGGAGATCAGACCAAGTCATTTCAGTTACTCAGGGTGTTGTCCAGCTGGACCCTGAAAAACCTTCAAGGATAAAAATTTCAGAGCCTTTGTGGACCAGCTTTTCCAGAACCTGTCTATCCAGATGTTGGAAAAGCTCTTATATCCAAGTAGAACCATTCTTACAGTTTATGACCATTGTTTCATGTCCTCATGCCATATACAACTGTCAAGAGCTTGGCTCCATCTTCTTGACAACCTACCCATAGGTACTGGAAGGCTGCCAAAAGGTCCCCCTGAAACTGTTTTTTCTGCATTCTGAACAAGCCCAGCTTCTTCAGTGTCTCCTCACAGGCCAAGTGCCCCATCTACTCTGCTCTCATGAGACCCCATCTGGATACTGCATGCAGCTCTGGGGTCCCCAGCACAGGAAGGACATTGACCTGTTAGAGCAAGTTCAGAGGAGGGGCACCAAGTTGATTAGAGGGATGGAGAACGTCTCCAGTGAGGAAAGGCTGAGAGAATTGGGATTGTTCAGCCTGGAGAAGAGAAGGTTTCAGGGTGACCTAATTGTGGCCTTCTAGTGCCTGAAGGAAGCCTACAAGAAAGATGGAGTGAGACTTTTTCACCAGTGTATTTAGTGACAGGACAAGGCGGAATGGCTTTAAACTGCAAGAGAGCAGATTTGGATTCGGTATTACAAGGAAGTTCTTTATTATGTGGGTGGTGAGTCACTATTATAGATTGCTCAGAGGAGCTGTAGATGTCCCATTCCTGAAAGTGTTCAAGGCCAAGTTGGATGTGGCTCTGAGCAACCTGATCTAGTGGAAGGTGTCCCTACCCAAGGCAGGGGAGTTGGAAAGAGATGATCTTTAAGGTCCCTTCCAGCTCAGGACATTCTAGGGGTCTATGATTCTATGATCTCCTGAGCATTTTGGTCCTGTGATGGACTTGAGTCAGTTTATCTACATCTCTGTTTAGACACCTGACAGCTACCCTGAACAACTTTTCTCCTCAGTGTTGTCTTCCATGGAATCCCACATCTGACCTTCCTAAGTAGCCTGAGGTCTGCTGACTGGAAGTCCTGGCTGTGTGCTCTGCTCCTTGCTTTTCTCAGTCACCTCAAGCCCTCGGAGGCCACTATTTCATAGGTCACTATTTCACTTCATACAGCTAAGATTGTCACCAGTTCTTCCTTGATAGTGAATAGCAGATCTAGGTGTTCATCATCTCTTCCAGAGACATGAAATCCTGCAGCAATCTTCTGGATTGCTTGAATTTGTTGTATTGCTTTTCCAGCTGCTGTCAAGGAGATTAAAGACACCATTAAAAAACCCCAATGACAACAACAGCAAAGTCCCAAAAATCCAAAACCTCAAAAAACCAACCCCCCCAAAGTCCTGTCTGATCCAGAGATATCTTCAGTTGGTCTCATAGTTCTTCATGGTATGCTGATACAAACCAAATTTCTGTCTTTTATTTAGTGATAGGCATCACTAAAAGGCCCCAACAATTACAGTTAGGCTTATTACGTTTTATATGCTCTTTACATGTAAGCATTGTTGGCCTAAGTGTGTAAAAATAATGTTTATAGATTCTAGCTCATCTAAATGTTATATCATTTTGTTATGCCTAAATAAAGAGTGGTGGCACAGATTAGAACCTGCATTATTTAAAGATCTTGTTCAGCATTGGGTTCTCTGAACATTCCCCTTGCTGTTTCTCTGCTCTCAGTGGATAACAGCAATGTAATTTTTGACAGGGTAACATATGGGCATTCTGTGGAGTTCCTGGAAGGAGACAACCAGACAGATGACTAAGTACGGGCTTTCCCAACTGCTTGTATTCGAAACTGTAAAAAGGACAGCACCAGACAGAATCACTTGCCTGTGTGAACACACAAATGCCATGAGCGAATGCTAAATTGGAGTGTTCACACACAGAGACAGCTGTACTTCTCTAGTGACTTGTCCTCTATTAATATCCCAGGTTGCATCTGAAGTTCATCTTACCAAAGGCAGTCTTTTGCTTGATGACAGTAAAAGTCCTTATGCAATCACAGGATCACAGGATAACTCAAGTTGGAAGGGAGATCAGGAAGACTCTTACGTGCAGTCTGTGGTATCAGCATAAAATGTATTTTAGAACAGCACACAAATCCATCATTAAACAAAGCAGTCAGGCTTGGGTGAAGGCAGAGGGTAAGTGGATGACTTCTGGCCATGTAAACAGGAAAACTCTGACACCAGGGTTTCTCTTTTCCAGTAAAATATCCCTGGGTTTTCCCTTTCTGTATTTCACAATGAACTTAATTCTAAAACCTAAATGTTTAGAGCAATATATGAGATAATTCCTGTACTTGTCAAAATCTTCCTTGAAAATCTGAGCTCCGAAGTTTGGTTTGATAGCTGTTTCATTATATATCATATCATATCATATCATATCATATCATATCATATCATATCATGTCATATCATATCATACTATATATTTTAAATTCTAGGGGCAGTTAGATATAAGATCTGTACCAGAATTATGACTGAGTCTTCCGTAGTAGAAGAGCAACAATGATCAAAGTTAGTGCAGATTTAAGTTGAAGATTTTGAGTCAAAATTATTTTCTGTTCCCTTACAGCTGGTTGGAATGACTAGTACAAGATAGTATCAAAAGTCTGTTTACACCTTCAGACCCCGAAACTTTGGTCGGGAGAGGAGTAAAGGCTGTGGTCAGCATTGGGAGGGCACAGGGAACACCTCCTGGGCTAGAGGAAGGAGCTTTGGGAGAACAAGAAGCAGACAGTGTGGATTACCAGAGGAGTCGTGGTGTTCATGCCTGCTCAGTGGTCACCTTCAGTCCTTTGCCATGGGGAGTGCTCATGCACCAGAGTGTAGGGCTCTTTGGGAAGTTCTCCAGGCTGTGGAGTGATCTCCAATCACAGCAAATGATGTTTAGAAACACTGCTGCCTTTTCTGCTGTCACTGAAAGCGGTATTTCTGTGGCCAGGCATTCTCCAACAAAGCATTCAGCAACACGCAGCACTGAACAACACACTCCAAAACAGTGAACTCTGCATACCTCAGCTGTTGGAATTGCCTTGTGTGGGAAAGAACTAAGAAATTAGGCTGATGAGCATAGAGTAAAAATTTGTCAAGAACAGGAAAAACTGAAATAGGATTTGCGTTTCTCGATGTTTTGTTTTTTCAGCATAGTGGTTGTGTACTCAAAATCAAAAGAAATAAAAAGTTATAAATAAAATATAGTAAAAATATAATTAGTATTAATTTAATAATTATTTTAACATAATGAAATAAAATGTTTTGCTGTTTCATTTCAAAATTCCAGCATATCAGTTAGATTTCTTGGTGTTCTGATCAGAAGTGGTGTAAGAATATACTATTTGGTTCTGTGTTAGCTTTTAATGCTCTATTTGGATAATTAAATTGACAACGGCTTAAATGATGCCACATTAAATCTTGCCTGGTTAAAACAGCCATTAGATTGTTACAGACATTTCCTGTGACTTGTGTCAACTTAATGTTAATACACCTAAAATCTCAGCCTCCAATTTAACCCATCTGTACTTCAGGACCTGAGTATTATATCCCCTGAGTTCTGAAACCACAGAGTGGTGTTCTCATTGTGGTGGTGAACTCTCTGGACTTCTCCTTGGAAGCTAAGAAGAAATACCAGTGACGTACAACTGGGCTGATGAAATTTTGGAAATGGACCTAAAACACAGATATATGTCTGAAATCTCTGAGAGCTAAGCATTGTCTGATAAACTGAAAGAAAGTATCCAGGTATTTTCACCTTGGATAGTATCTCTGTCCGTACTTCTAAATTATTTTCTAAAGTGTGGACTAAGGCTTCCTCACTGTACTGAAAAACTTTATGGAATAGAGACAGTTTATAAGTATCTCCTCCACGAACCTGTAGGATTCTTCTGAGGCCCAGGGCAGCTGCACCAGAAATATGGCAAACGTAGAAAAGTATAGTGTATGTTTCTAAACCAATAGATACAGCTTTACAAAGTGTTGGTATTAACCCCAGGACTAAAGAGGATTTTAGTCATGTTTGGCCTTTCTATGATCAAAATAGCTAGTTCTCCTAAAGTCTGAGATGCTTGTATAGTACTAGTAAAACTATTACATGTTCCAGAAGAGTAGCTAAAAACAGTGATTATCTTGTCAGAAATAAAGGTCTCAGAGAAATGAGTGCCAGTATATATTGGTTCTGATGGAAAATATCTAAAATCTACCATGCAATTGCTGCAACAACAGGCAGTTCGGAAGCGAGGCATCATCAGCTTATGACTCATCTGTGTCCTTTGAGAGGTCAGAGAGTGTGGGACATAACTGTCTGTGGGCTTTGTTTCTTCTTGGCAGCAATGGAGCCACAGGACATGGTCAGCTGATGCAAAAACACAAATAATCTCCCAGACTTTATTAACAATTGCATACTACAAAGAGACAATGTCAGTATAGATGAAAACCTACTGAATCCTGGAAGAGGCAGATCATCAAAGCTGGCACACAAATGTGCTTGTAGCTTTCTGCACCAGCTTGATTCGCTATATTTCATTAGTATTACAGCACTTTCAAAAGGGAACATGCGGATGAATATCTGGACTATGAAGCAGATTTTATGGCTCTGTAGATATGCTAATGTAGGACAGATATGCCAAGAAAGTAACAAAGTGATGATGAACGTTTACCACTTGTCTAAAAGCATGCACACAGCCAATCTGTGGTCTGAAGTATCTCAGGTATAGGACATAATTTACACATTGCTTTGGTCAGTGTTGAGAACATGATTGGTGATGTCAACTTGACCAAACACCCTGCAAAATCTTTTGGCTTCAAAGAGAAATTCCATTAATGATCTTTCTCAGTGTCACTTTACTGAGCTCAGTGAGTCTATCTGGAATCCCCCATTTGAACATGACACATTTTGTATTCCCTAACAGTCTTTCACACAATACCACCCTGCAATGGGAAGACCACAAATCAAACATCAGCAGCTATCTCCTTTTACTTCAAATCACTACCTGAAATGCAGGAGACTCATATGAACTATAAGCTCAGGAAATAACTTTGGGTGACTAATTTTACAGAGTGTTTTTGCAATTAACATTATCACATCCTAGTGATAAAGCTGCCAGGACTGAGCTGAACATTTGACAGCTTTGCTGATTGTCATGTTGGCTTTATCATTAATGGGCTAAAAAACCTCTACAAAGATCCAACTGAGTCAGTGTAAAGAAAATAGCATTAGAAACATCTTTATGAACTTCTAGTGCATTCTCAGCATGAAGAGTTCTCAAGTGATATACAAATTTTCTGCACAAGGAGAAAATACATTCAATCTGAGGAAAAAAAAGCAACAACTTTTAAAATTTTTTTCCCTGAATTACTTAATGTACTTAATATGTTAGAAAAAAGCTTCTGAAAATCTTTGTATGCTTGTAAGGCTTGGTACCAGTCATCAAAAAATTTTGGTCCTTGTACAGTGTTAGATTGCTGTTACTGAAATTATACTATAGTTACCCACTTTTTCTCCAGATTTTCTCTGGTGTGTTTTTTTGTTTTGGTGGGGTTTGTTTGTTTGTTTGTTTGTGTTTGTTTTTATTTTTGTTTTTGTTTTGTTTTTGTGGGTTTTGTTGTGGGTTTTTTTTTGTTGTGGGTTTTTTGTTGTTGTTGTTTTAGTTTGGTTTTTGTTTGTTTGTTTGTTTGTTTTGTTGCTGTTGGGTTTTGAGGTTTTTTTTGGTTTTTAATTCTATTCCCCTTCTGCTGATATCTGAAGTGACTGGAATCCTCATCCAGACTTTTATGAGACTAAACGCTCAGTTTTATTTTTAATATTGCCCAATACTTGATATGGAGGCTTGGGGCCCCTGAGATCTATGTGTAAATCTGCTCAGATTGATATAACATGACAAGAAAAAGCATGAGAAAAGGGGAAAGTCTACTAAATCACATCCCTCTAAAGAAGGATGGAGACAATTAAAGATTGACCAATTTTATATTACACTACTAGCTATCAGGATGACTAACTGCATTGTAATACTTTTTGTACTCCCTCCTGGCTGTTTTCTAGCCCTGTGGTTATTTTGCAAATGCTCCTGGTCTGTCAAGACAGAACTCATCTGACCACCTCCAAGTGTTTGCATTGCAGGCATTCGCATCTGAGTTAGTCACCCCAATTCCCCTCTATAGTCATGATTCATCTCACTCTGATTTGATGTTCTGTGAATGGGTCACGCGAATGTTTCTGTGGAAACACCTGGAAACACCTCTCCATTGCCAGCTGAGATGTGAGTGTCTCTAGCTGGGTAAGATTTATGCTAAACAGACTCCTAGATGTTGCACAGGGTCAGACCCAGAATCAGGACCCCATAGCTATTAGTTAATCAGTATTAGACATTAGTTATCAGGGTTATACAATATTCCTAAGAAGTTTAGGCTTATTTTAATGCTTGAAGCACTCAGTCAGTATTCCTTTTACGTACACACAGTATTGTGTCATATCTATGGTCTCTGGGGTTTTTGCTGACCGCAGACTGCAAAACTCCTGCTTTTAATTTTAAAGGAGTTAAGGAGAGATTCCAGACCTCCTATTCCTGCACCAGATCATTCTACATTGTACCATGTTTTCTTCTTCCTTCCTAAAAGGACCCTGTCCCAGTTTAAATTTCCAATTGCAACATTACTACTGCAAGCCAGCAGTCTCCCTTCAAACATAAATCTGAAAATGCTGTGCAGTGTGTATGAAGTTATATGACTGCAGCCTGACTAGATAATACCCAAATGCATCTTTGCGTGTGTATGGATTTATGACATGCTCAGCCTTATAATGTGAACCTTGCAGTTTAAGGGAGGGGATTCTGCCCTTTTGATTTGCTCGCCAGGTGAGACCCCACCTGGAGTACTGGGTCTACCTCTGGAGCCGTCAGTACAGGAAAGACATGGACCTGTTGGAGGGAGTCCGGAGGAGGGTCATGAAAATTATCAGAGGGCTGGAGTATCTCTGCTATGAAGACAGGCTGAGAGAGCTGGAGTTGTTCAACCTGGAGAAGAGAAGGCTCCAGGGAGACATTATAGAATATTCCAGTACCTAAAGAGGGCTACGAGGGCATGTAGTGATAGGACAAGGTAGAATGGCCTCAAATTGAAAGAGTGTAGGTTTAGGCAAGATAAAAGAAAAAAAAATTACTGTGAGAGTGTTGCAGTACTAAAATAGGTTGTCCAGAGAAGTCCATCCTTGAAAGTGTTCAAGGTCAGGTTGGATGGAGCTTCAAGCAACATGATATAGTGGAAGGTGTCCTTGCCTGTGACATGAGGATTGGAAACTTAATGGTCTTTAAGGTCCCTTCCAACTAAAACTATTATGTGACTCTGTGAATATGAAAATTTTTATCCCCATTGAATGAAAAAGCAATTTTCAGGCTCTACAATTCTTTCTGTAGTAATTTTTCTCTCTTTCTCTTTGTTGTCATATGCAGTGAGAAAAAGAACTAAAAAAATCAGAAGAAGATTTCCTGAGAACTGGGGTAACAAAATTGTATGTTATTTTAATAATAGGAGGAAATAGCAAGAGTCTTTCAGCAGAAGTTGATAGAAGTGCAATTAGGAAGAAAAGTGCTTAATTTCCCCATTATATCAAATTTTTATGTTCTGTTTCCTCCTTTAATTTAAGGAACTGAACCATGACATCATGATAAAAGTAAAGAAGGTTTCAGCAAAGAATCATATTGAATTTTTTATTCATCATGTGTCCTAAATGAATTAAAAAAAAAAATTATACTTCACATCTACAAAAATCTGAGACATTTTTCTCAATCTGCATGCTGTGGTTACATGGGAAGCATTATCCAGCTGACCACAAGTCCTGGTGGTGTCCTAAGTTATGGTAGGGTTGTGTGTGACCGTGCGGACTTCCTCAATGTAGCTGTCCAAGGGCCTGAAGTTTGCAGTAAATTGGAAACTGGAGTTGGAAGACTCGGTAGCTTGATGGACTGCCTGGCCCATCCCCATGCAATCCCAAGAAGGTGATTCTAGTGATTTCTGTGTGTTCCAGATGTTTGTAGGTATCTCATCCTATAAAAGCTCAGAGAACTCTTGAACAGTGAACTTACTGAATGCAAGCTGCCTAAAGCAGTTGTGTTCTTCAGCTGCTCATGGTGCTGCACTCATAGTACCATGACAGCTCTACTTCTGATGTGCTAATGAATGTTCCGCACAGTGGCATCAATAAAGACCAGCTATTACTATCCTCATTTGTATTTGGGGAACTGCAATATAGAAACTAAGTAGGATGCACATCCAGAGGCAGAGAACTACACGTAGGTGTTTGGAGATGAGGCAAGAGTCTGAGCTCCCACAGCAATCAAAGAAGATCAGAGAACAGTGAAAATCACCCAACAGCAGGCATCTCTAAAGTGCTCAGTAGCTTACATTCACTGTACTGCTCATTCACTGATTAATATTAGTATTATTATTAGTAGTTAATCCATTGGTTAAAATGGGAACTTAGACACTGAAAACAATTCAGTTATTTCAACAGGGCTGTCTAGAGCTGTCTGAGGCCACTTTTGACATCCAGATGCTTTGCCAGAAGTACATGGGCCCTACATGTCAATTCTGTGCAAATGTGTCGGGTCCCCCACAGCATCTCAGCTGGTCAAGACTCCTACCTGGGGTCGGAAGGGTCAGGGCTAACAGAAGTAGACTGGGCATGTAATTTGGATGTTGGAAATTAAACCACTGCAAACTGATGTATTTGTTTATAGAAGAAGGCTGCACTTATATTAGAAAGCAGTTTGGTTCCCTAAACATCAACTTGTGGCACTTGAGATGCTGTAAAGACTGCCTAACTGCTGGTTGCAAGCCTTTTCTAGGTGCTATGACAGCCTTGGGTGTCTGTACCAGGCACCATAGCACACCCTAAATGACCTTAGATGCCTTCTGTGTGGGCAATTGAATCAAGGCTTTCTTGTTGACCAAGACACTGCTTTGTCCTTTTTGTTGATAAACACACTGGCAAATACATATTGGGTGGGCTTACGGCCAGATCCCTGAGGTCCCTCTGCACTCTTCACATTCATTAAATATAATTTTATTTTTCTACTCTAGATATTAAATAGCAACACATTTGAATTGGTAATGGTTTTAAGCAGAGGCATTTCAATCAGAAGCAGCAAGCGTGCACATTCTTTTTTTTCTTTTTTTTCTTTTTCTTTTTCTTTTTCTTTTTCTTTTTCTTTTTCTTTTTCTTTTTCTTTTTCTTTTTCTTTTTCTTTTTCTTTTTCTTTTTCTTTTTCTTTTTCTTTTTCTTTTTCTTTTTCTCTGTCTGATACATTTATACAGAACTGAGCTGGTTGAGAACAGAGGTAACTTCTTTGTGTTTGTGAAATGTCAGTGTGACATCCTGAGCATGGGCTACGGGAGTCTCATGAGAAGCTGAGTGCAGTGAGTAACTTTATTTTGTCCACAAGTGGAGCTGCAGCCATTGGTGAGATGTGTATGACGCACTATTGACATGCCTTACTTGCGTGCTTTCGTGTGTGATGGGGCAAAAATGACTCACTACTGTGTGGGCTGGCTATCAGCTCAGCTGAGCTTCCTAACTTCAACGCAACTTCGTAATTGACTCTGACAAGTCCATATCTATCTTTTATATAATATTTTATAGCACTACACCCTAAGGTCAAAATAAAGTTCGGCTCCTCTTGCTTAGCCTTGTTTCACAGAACATAAAAAAAAATGGACTAAACCAGTTGGAACTAAGTATTATTTAGGTGAATGTACTGTAAAGTAAGATTTTTCTTTTTGTTGACAAATAAACCCTGTAACAAATGAAATAATAAACTCTGTAAATATCAGAGTTCCCTCACTGCTTGTTAGGGAATATAAAACTGGTCAAATGTTATTCCTGGAGTGGGTGGCAGGTGCTTTTATTGTTAGCTAGAGAAGTCACTGTGAATTTGATTGTGAAACAACCAAGCCAACCATCACTGTTCTGTAATGCAGGATTGCCTTATGTTACGGAGTACCACAGCTACAAAGGATACTAATGTTTAGAGGCAGGGAGCAAAGAAAGAGATAATGACTTCAAAATAAAATCTTCTTTATTCATAGAATCACAGAATGGTTTAGGTGGGAAGGGACTTTAAAGATCATCTAGTTACAACCTCCCCTGCCATGGGCAGAGACACCTTCCAATTTACCACATTGCTCAAAGTCCCATGCAAGTTGGTCTTGGACATGGCAGGGACGGGGCATCCACAACTTCCCTGGGCAACCTGTGCCAGTGGCTACTGCCCTCAGAATAAAGAATTTCTTCCTTGTATCTGATCTAAACCTACCCTCTTTCAGTTTAAAGACATTCCCCTTTGTCCTATCATTACACATCCCTCTAAAAGCTCCCTCTCCAGCTCTCCTGTAATCTGCCTTTAGGTGCTAGAAGGTCCTATAATATCTCTGAGCCTTCTCTTCTCCAGACTTATCAACTCCAACACTCTCAGCCTGTCTCCATAGAAGACATGATGCAGCCTCCTGATCATTTTCCTTACCCTCTTCTGGTCTCACTCCAACAGGTCCATATCTTTCCTGTACTGAATGTCTTCAGAGCTGGACACAGTACTCTAGGGTGGGATCTCACCAGAGCAGAGCAGAGGAGCAGAATAACCTCCTTTGTCCTGCTGCCCACACTGCTTTTGATGCAGACCATTTGGCTTTCTTGGCTGCAAGCATACATGGATATGGGAACGTGTGGATATGTCACTAGAGGACATGGCTTAGTGGTGAACATGATAGTGGTGCTAGGTTGATGGTTGGACTTGATGATGTTAGAGGTCTTTTCCTACCTTAACTAATCTATGATTCTATGATTGTTGAGTTGTGTTGAGCTGCTCATCAACCAACACCCCCAGCTCCTTGTCCTCAGAGCTGCTCTCAATCCATTCTCTGCTCAGCCTGTATTTGTGCTTGGGATTGCTCTGACCCAGGTGCAGAACCTTATACTTGTTGAACTTCATGAGGTTTGCACAGTCCCACCTCTCAAGCCTGTCCAGATCCCTCTGGATGGCATTCCTTCCCTCCAGCACGTCAGCTGCACCACACAGCTTGGTGTTATCTTCAAAGCTGCTGAGAGTGCCCTCAATCCACCATCCATATTGGTGACAAAGATGTTAAACAGCCCCAGTCCCAAACCCTGAGGAATGCCACTTATCACCAGTCTCTCCTTTTGGATATCAAGTCATTGACTGCAAAACTTTGAGTGTGACCATCCAGCCAATTCCTTAATCCACCGAGTGGTCCGCCTGTCAAATCTGTGTCTCTCCAGTTCAGAGACAAGGATGTCCTGTGGGGCCCTGTAAAATGCCAATGCTGTAACCTCATCATTGAAGGCCACCAGATTTGTCAGGCATCATTTGCCCTCAGTAAAGCTGTATTGGCTGTCACAATTTGCCTCCTTATTTTCCATGTGCTTTAGCATAGTTTTCAGGAGGATCTGCTCCATGATCTTCCTGGGCATCAAGGTGACACTGACTGGCCTGTCAATTGAAAAATGGAAGCTGTGTTTCCGCTTTTCCAGTCAGTGGGAACTTCACCAGACTGTCACAGTTTCTCAAACATGATAGATAGTGGCTTAGCCACTTCCTCCACCAGTTCCCTCAGGACCTGAGGATGCATCTCATCAGGTCCCAAGGACTTGTGCCCCATCATGTTCTATAGATGTTCTTGAACCTGATCTCCTACAGTGTATGGTTTTTCCCAGTCCCCGACTTTGCTTTCTATGAATTGAGCTGTGGTTGGAACATTTGTTGGTGAAGAATGAGGCAAAAAATTTGTTGAGTTCTTTAGCCATTTCCATATCCTCAGTAACCAGGTCTCTTGTTTCCTTCTGGAGAGGGCACACATTTTCTGTAGTCTTCCTTCTATCACTGATATACCTGTAGAAGCTTTTCTTCTTGCTCTTGACATCCCTGGCCAGATTTAATTCTCTCAGTGTTTTAGCTTTCCTAACCTGATCCCTGGATGATCGGAAAATCTCTGAGACAATTCTTCCTAGGCTACCTGTCCTTCCTTCCATTTTCTGTTGGCTTCCTTTTTTTGCTTGGGTTTGTCCAGGAGCTTCTTTTTCCTCCACACAGATCTTCTGGCATTTTTGCCTGATTTCCTCTTTATTGGGATGCATCATTCCTGACCTTAGACAAGGTGATCCTTGAATATTTCTTGGGCCCCTCTTCCCTTGAGGGCTTTGACCCTGAAGGCACATAAGTCCACTCTTCTGAAGTCCAGAGCACTGAGCTGGCTGTGTGCCCTCCTCACTGCCCTAAGGTTCTTGAACTCCACCATTTCACTATCACTGCAGCCAAGGCTGCCCTTGAGCTTCACATTGCCTACCAGCCCCTCCTTGTTGGTGAAAACAAGGTTCAACTTGGCATCAGGGAATGAGGTCCAGCATAACACCTCTCCTCATTAGCTCATGTATTAATTGGAGAAGGAAGCTGTCATCAACACATTCCAGAAACCACTTGGACTGCTTGTGCCCTGCTGTGCTAAGGATGTCAGATGCCCAGACTCTTGAGACATTGTTCATCTATTTAACTTTACCCATCTTGGACTGGAGTGTGTCATTCAGGGCAGTCCTCTAATTATCTCTTTTTCTTTGGTAAAGAGAGTGACCAATGCCATACCTCACAGTTGATTCGTATCTATTTAGACATCTCTTTCAGAATAGGATGAACTCTTCTCTGGAGATGCTAGTTACTATTTTACTATCTTAGTTTGGGACTTAGCTTTTAGAACGAGTAAAGTTAGAGAAGATAAATCCCATCAATTAGGTGCTATTTTGAGGAGGCAGTTAGATGGTAGGTTTTTTTGGAATGTTTGTTCAGTGACTGGCCACTGGTTTTCACAAGAAGACCATGGTTTATGATGGAAATTCTCCAGTGCTACTGCAACTCCTTCCAGTTTTAAAAAAAACCTTACTAATGTCATTGTGTATTATTATAGTTCAGGTTTTTGGCTGATATTAAGTACTGTCTAGTCCAAAATGAGAATGTGGATAGATCAGAAAGATAAAAGATCAGACTGAAATGATGAAGATGCATATATGTTATTTGCTGCAACATAGATAGATAGACAGATAGAGAATGGACAATAAAAGAGGCAAATTTTTTTGTTTTATCTGTGCGTGTTTATCATGTGTCTCAGTTGCTGCAGCTCAATAAAGAAAACACTTATTTTAAAAGTGATGTGGTAACATCTGAAAATTGTGTCTGAGAAAGTGAAGACGGAATTAGATTCAGTGAGACTAGAATGACTTACAAGTTTGAATGGGGAGGAGGAACCAAATCTGCTTCTAGAAGTCTCCTAGTGGCTTAGCTGAAGACTAACCCGGTGTCATGCAAGCACCGAAGTCATAAAGGTTGTTTATTATGACTGTGCAGCTAAAGGAATAGAAAGCTTGAGACTGTGACTGGTAAATAGCTGAATAATGAAAGAGTTACCTGCAGCCCATTAAGGAAATGATGAAAGACTGAAGTCTACCAAAAGGTTTCTGCAGCCTGACATAGATGAGGTGGTGAAGACTGAGAGATATCCTGATCAGAATCAGACTAACAGATAACTAGTAAAAAACTGAACACATGGATCTTGCATGCATATGTAGCCTGGGGCTAAAGATATTCACCAATTAAAAATGGTGTGATGAAAGATGGTAAGGGAAGATGGAAAATGCATGAGATAAGTACAGGGAGCAAAGTAAGTGGCTGGGAATGTGCCAAACATCATGTGAAATTATTGCACTAGCATTAGTGGGAGGTGAGAAGAGGACCACAGGAGCTAGAATAAAGGCATCAGACCAGTAAGACAGTGCAAACATAGGGGCAGGGTGGGAAGGAGAGTAGGGAGTATGGCTTTTAGTTCAGCAGAAGGGAACTGCAGTGCAAAGAAAGTGAGCAGCCGTATGTGCTGGAGAGTTTATCAGCCTTGGGGCTTAATGTACCTTCCCATCTGTACATCACCGTCTGTGCAGATTAGGTGGTCTAATTCTGCTAAGAGTCAGGATGATTTAACAGGATGGGAAGGAGCATGGAAAAGGACATCGGAGGGTTGGTGATACTAGTGAGTCAGCGGGAGAAATTATAAGTTTCAGCTGCAGGATAAAAAGAAGACATGAGAGTTTTGATCAAGAACTTTGAATTCTGATGAGAGTGGAGGAGGGAGAATGATGTAGTGCAGTCCACAGGCTCAACAATGATAGAACACACGGTGGGGAGCATGAAGAATCTTATGTTCACATGAACACAAGCTGCTTGCCCTCTCCCCTCCCCTCTGCTCCCCTTCCATCCATCCCCTCCCCTTTTCACCTAGTCTCCAAATGCACATCTCCAGCCACTGCTTCCCACCCATTTCTTGACCTATTTGCTTTGTCTGAACACACAGATGGTATTTATTCCTAACTGTGTGGGAAGACTGCTCTAACCATACAAATCTTTCTCAGGGTTTACTAGGTTTACCCAATTTGAAGTGATAATTAGCCTGCCACAGCTTTTCAGAACTTCTCTCATGGGAAATGGGGATTGCTGGTTACTTCTTAGGCCCCTTAAGTGGTTACCTCGGGGCTCCAAACATCCCCATCCATCCGCATCCCCATCCATTGCTGACACCAGTGAGGAGCATGAGACAGGCTTGAAGATCCTCCCTCTTGAACAGATCTTGAACAGATGTTCAGTATCTCAAACAGAGCACCCAGAATTATAATTCCATATACGGTACATATGAAAATGACATCATTCCTTGGCCAAAGTGTTCTTTGGCCCCTGAATGACTGCTCCTTCTTGGAGTAAAAACTTTGCTCTTAGTTAAAATTTACAATTTCCTCTGGTTAATTTCACAAACTTCTAATTACAGACAGAGATTTTACAATCTTTTAAGAAACCTTATTTATGAACTGCTTCATAACATCAACTGTCTCTCCACAGCGATAGACACAGAAAGTCTGTAATTTGAGTATCTGATGTCTTAATACTGTCTTTGGAAGAATTTTAATTCTCAAGTTGATTACAGTCATCCTTCCCATAGGGCAATAAAAATACCATTACACTTCTTAATACATCTCCTAATCAAACACTAAATATTCCCTCCAAACACACCAGTGAGGTTCAGGAGAACATGAGAGTAGGCAGTCCAAGGGGTATTTAAAACATCAGATGACTGTATGAGATAAGAAGGCTTGTGTGGGCTGACAAGTTTAATAAGCACTGCAATATTTAGTAAGTCTCCTTGCTTAATAGCAGTTTCTTTAATGGAATAAGGTATCCAGGAAAGTCTGTCATTACTTTGAAGTACACATTTATTTTAATCTAATTCCACCCAGTTGCATGTTCTACTCAGAGTGGTCTGAAAATACACTGTTTTACAAGATGCCTCTTTCTGAACATCTCTGATCATTGCACCTTCAGCATTTTCTCTGTGGCAGTTTATTGTCTATGACAATAGCAAAGCTCTTTCCAAACCCGAGAGGAATTTAATTTTTTTCATACATATGAATATGAAGACATATGCATGAATACATATATACATAGGAATAAATATGCCTACATGGATTTTACTATTTATAATTAAAATGTCCAACAAATGTCCTTGCACTTTTCTATTGATTTTAAATATACATTCAGGTAATGGATGTCCAGCAAAATGTAAGACAAGTTTTCACACTGACTTTGTCTAAAGTCTAAAGCAGAAAAGAGGAAAAAGCAATGACTCTTGTAGCCTTTTCCCTACCTTTCATGCAGTATGTAAACCTACATATATTTTTCATCTTGAAAGATTCAAAAAGTCAAGGAGTAACATGCAATATGTACATAGTTTGCAAAATAAATGCTTGAAAAGAGGAACTTCTGTGCTTACCCCAAAATCTGACACAAATCATTAAAATTAAAATTTTTGTTAGCCATGTGTCTTGAGATGTTTAGCCACTTCTCAGAAAAGAGTGATGAAGAAAGTAAATACTGATAATGCTGACAGTGATTTTAATAAATCTATTTCTAAAAAATTTCAGTGAAAAGTAAGGACAACACTGATGGATTATGAGTACAAACCTGTACTTTGTAATTGCAGAATGAAAACTAATGCTAGATAGTTTTATTTTCTCTTCTTTCTTTCTTTCTTTCTTTCTTTCTTTCTTTCTTTCTTTCTTTCTTTCTTTCTTTCTTTCTTTCTTTCTTTCTTTCTTTCTTTCTTTCTTTCTTTCTTTCTTTCTTTCTTTCTCTCTTTCTTTCTTTCTTTCTCTCTTTCTTTCTCTCTTTCTTTCTCTCTTTCTCTCTCTTTCTCTCTTTCTTTCTTTCTTTCTCTCTTTCTTTCTCTCTTTCTTTCTCTCTTTCTCTCTTTCTTTCTTTCTCTCTTTCTTTCTCTCTTTCTTTCTCTCTTTCTTTCTTTCTCTCTTTCTCTCTTTCTTTCTTTCTCTCTTTCTTTCCGTCTTTCTCTCTTTCTCTCTTTCTTTCCCTCTTTCTCTCTTTCTCTCTTTCTTTCCCTCTTTCTCTCTTTCTTTCTCTCTTTCTTTCCTTCTTTCTTCTTGGTTTATTTGTCCTATTCTCTTCTGCAAAATGGTGTACTTCAGACTTCAGTGAATTACTGAGGATTTTCTGACCAGCATGACAGTGAAAGAAACATCAGGAGCTAAGTAAAGGGTTTGAAAAATGTCCACAGGCAGGACTATTCTTCATCATGTACAAGATGGTAAATTATCCTTTGTCAGTGTCTTGCTAGTGCTCACTGTCCCAACTCACTCAGTGCTGGCCAGTGTCAGAGACAGGATGATGGACTTCTCAGCATGTACATTTCCATTAGCCCAGTTTACTGGGGATCTCAGGTCATTATTTCCAGTCTCCTTCCTCACTTTGATTCCTCAGGGCTGGGATGGAGCTAGTGGTAACTAGCCTTGAAGCTAGTGGTAGTGAAGAAAAAATGTGGGCAATTTTATATCCTAATTGGCTTCAGGATATAGAGCAAAAGTAGTTGGCTTGCAAGGATGAAAGTAAAGGTAGGATCAGGGATTTCACAAATCACAGAATTTTCTGAGTTGGAAGTGACCCACGAGGAACATTGAGTTCAACTCTTAAGTGGAGGGCCCATACAGAGATCAAATCCACAACCATCTGTAGCATTTTCTATTTCTTGCCACTATTAGCACCCAAAATCTTACTTACGAGTGAAGAGGAAACACATCTTTTATCAATATGTGTATATCCAATAATTTAATTTTAGTGTACTTGAAGTCTTATCATTCTAATCACTGTTAGTCCAGATAGAATCCACACGTGGTAGCTTTCCCATCATTTCATGTCTTTAAGTCAAAGTTTTATAATCTTCTATAAATATTCTACAGGAAGGAAGGAAAAGGAAGGAGGTAAGACCTAATGCTAAAATGACATGGCAAAACCATAGAAATGACAGTTCTTTAGGAAAGCAAACAAAACTGTCAGTCAAAAGTGTGCTCCACACAAAAGCAGGAGCAGCTGTTAGGCATTTGTGGTGAGTACAAGGTGTCCTCAGCAGCAGTCTAAGGAGGATTCCTGCACACCCCCTCTCCTCAGAGATGAAATGGAATGGGCACACAGAGCCTTACAGACAGCTTTCATCTCCTCGTGCCTCCCTTAAAATGCCAATGTGCCCGAGTACCCATCTCATGTCCTGACTACTTATCTTCCCCTCCAACCTGAACTCCATCTTCATCACTGTCTACTTTACTTCTCTCACCTTTCAAGCACAGATCCTGTATTACTATCCTAAACCTGATTCCCCCTCTTCACAAACAGCTGTGGTCTCTGTCCCAGCTGGAGCAGAAACTGCTGCCCACCAGCAACACCACAGTAGCTCTCCTTAAGAAAAGCCTTCCTACCAGCTTTCCAGGGATAGGGCATCCTTCCTGCCATGAGAAGAACTATTTTTTTCTATGTCATTTGAAGCTTGAATGAGGCCCAGATATCCCATTTAGTCACTACTACTGATATTTCGAGATTCTGCATATGTTAACCTGCTCTATCACCACTTCCTATGTACTCTAATACCTGTGTGGGACTATAACACTGCTGGCTTTAAGAAGAGTTCATGAGGCAATGGGAGAGGCCATGTGATGTTCTGGCTCAGTTGTAACTTTCTTATACAGATTCCCTGGCACTCCAGCAGTTTGTCAGATTTAATTTTTAGAAATGCAGTGCATTTCAAATAAATAAAAATTTTAAACCTAGCAGCACAGAGCAAAATTTCCAATACATGAAAATATCTATGGGATGCACTACATGAAGTTAGACTTTTTGGTTAGTATTATTATTATTTTAAATTGCTCTGACATGTGGAGAGAAAGAAGCTTAGAGGATAGTAGTTTTATAAAGAAAAAAAGAGTGACAAAATTTTGCATTGAAGAAAAGAGAAGGAAATTCTTTTCCCTCTAGAAATAATGTAATTGCCACAGAGTGTACACTTTTCATTGTTGTTTAAGCAATATGTATTTTTTTATTCCTTTGATTGCTGATCTTTCCCATGCATCCAGGAAGTTTGATAGGTCCCAGTGAGTAGTAAAACCACACATTAGTTCTGTGGACTTAACTATCCTTCTTAGTCAATCAGGAATGAGTCCTGGAATTTTTGAGTAACACATTTTCCCAGATTAGATAGTATTTTCTCTGTTCTCTTCCCATTTGGACCCATTTCCAAATTATCCTCTTCCCCTGCTAAGAATCTCACTTGAGTGAGATTTGACACTTCAGTCCTCAGTGTTTCAGAGATGAACTCACAGCTGGTATAAATCTAGAAGCTTGTTCTGTTTATGAACAAGTTTCTGTGCAACAAATGTCTGCAATAGCAGCAAACTAAACCAGGGACTAAAAATGTCTCTACTGCTGCCATATTCACACTGGTATGAATGGAGTGCAATAAAGGAAACATTAACCTCACCCTAACCAGTTTATATCTGTCGGCTTAGCCAAAGTAGCTCATTATAACTATCAATGTGGTACAAACCCAATTCAAACAGATCAGGTTAAACTGCAACACATGTTGCTCCTTAGCTACTGTGTGACGCGTCCACACTGTGTCATTCAAATTATTTGAACACAGGTACACCACCTGGTTATGATGAAGCTTCTCTCAACAGTCATGGGTTCTACTGTTTTATTTAAATTCCTAGGCATTGGAGTCAGATGAATGTCATGGAATCTTAGTTTCTTCATCAGAAATCTTATAGGTGAAAAAAGCAAGAAAGCAAACAAAAATCCTTGATACATAGCCCAATTATTTTCAAAAGTAAGAAATCAAGTTAAAAAAATTTTGAATATATTGTTTTTAAATGTAAAGATTTTAATCCATTCTTAAGATTTCAGAATGCTTTAATTAGATATCACTGGGATATCTTATTTCCATGGCTATTTGTAGTTTGAAAAACTGTTAAATCAAAACAGCAAAAAAAAGGTTATGTGACAGATATTAATCCCATCACTCAGGTACATTTGATCTGCTTATGCCTCTCCATCCATGCAAGCTGATCATACCCAGAAGCAAACCCTAAAGGAATCATAGTATCAGCGACATAGAGCAGTTTGGGTTGGAAGTGACCTTAAAGATCATCTTGTTCCAACTCTCCTGCCATGGGCAGGGACACCTTCCACCAGACCAGGTTGCTCAGAGGGCCACCCAACCTGGTCTTGAACACTTTCGGGGATGGGGCATTCACAACTTCTCTGGGCAACCTGTGCCAGTGCTTCACTAGTGCGTTTGCCCTAGGAAAAACCTGCTGTCCCCCAGAATAAAGACTTGTCAGAGGAAAGGAAGATGAACTAAGCCTGGCAGAAACACGGCAGATGCACTAGCTCCCCTCAGAGCTTTTCAGTGTGCAGTGGATAGAAGCTCAGATTACTCTTTTCATGTATATTTTACTGCAAAATCTTCCTTTTCATCCGAACCGCACAGGAAGCTCTACACACAGTCTAAGAGATTCCCTGTTAAGGGATAATTTTCTTCACAAAGTGTAACATCTTGATGTACTCTATGGTCCCTGCCCATTCTTGTTCTTTTCCTGCCAACAATTCCTTCAGCACAGCTATAAATCCCATTATGTGAGGTCACCAGCTGGAATGAAGAAAAACATGTTCTTATGTACATTTCCCAGTAGCACCCCAGGCAAGGCATTTTTATGGCAGACATTTGGGTGATCCCCAGGAATGTCAGTTATAAATATTTTTGGATAAAACCAAACCTGTCAGACCATTACAGGCCACAGAATTGTACTCCACTGTTACTGCAGAGCTGTCAGGTATGATGATGGCAGCCATCAGTTGCTCTTGCTAGAATTCAACCTAATGGTCACTTTGCTGATAATTTCTGGAGCCAGAAGGTAGTCTTGAGCGGGTGCCACATGAAGAAAGGTAAAACATTAGTGTTAATATTATTATTTTCTGGAAGGAATGTACCTGGTGAATTATGGGCAAACAAATAATTTTCACTGAAAGAGATGTCACTTGTTTTTTTAAAAATATCAGAGAGAGAGACTTTACTTAAAAGTACCCTTTTAAAATGTAATACCACTTATCCCACTTTCACCTCCTTCTAATGAAACCAATGAAATAAAATGTATCTGAATAGTCACTCTGAAAAATGACACACCTTTAACTTTTTTGCACTGTTGTTATTTGCAGTATCCAGTTTCAGATTGTTCCCGTCTTTTGAAAACAACATGCAGCTGGAAACCCCCTCCCAATACATGTCCATTTAGTAGTGGGGCCAGCTTTCGGTTTTAATAATAATTATTGACAAGGTTTAAGAGTTTGCTCTGCATAAATACCTTTGGATCTTTATCACTGCTTCTGTAGAAAGTTGTCTAAGACAATAAATGCTCATTACATTGAAATATCAGTGTGTTCTGTAATCCCTTATGGTACTTTTTACCCGTATTTTTATACTGTGTGTTTGGGTGCACTGCTGCAAACAGCGCATTTAACACATAGCAGTTTCATGCTCCTTTTTTCTTGGAAATTGTTCATTACACGGTTGTGTTACTTTCTTTCTTTGATGGAGTTCCACAAGGAACTTTCCTAGAACCAGAAGACAAAAGCAGAGGAACTCTCTAAGGTGCCACAATAGCAGGAACTTTCCAAGAAAAATTAGCAGTCACATGTCAAATAGAAAAATTACATTCCCTTTGATTCTAGTCATGTTTGTTTACTAATCCTTTTTTTTTTATATATTCCAGTCTTCTGGGCAGAATAAAAACCAACCTTTAAAATATTCTTCCTGTTAGAAAAAGGTGTTCTATTTGTCCTTGTGGATAAAGGAGTTCTCCCTGCTGTGAATTATTCTTTTGATCAGCTTTGCTGCAAGATGATTAACACTCATTTTTCAGCCAGTAACATGTTTCCAGTATACCAGTTTCAAGGTCTGAAGCCTCATCATCCTGTAAGGCTGGAGCTGCATGCTGAATCAGAGAACCTGAGTTGCTGAAGGGGACATATTATATTTGTTAGAAGCTGAAGATATCAGGCTATCATCCTGGAAAGTGATATTTTCAATATAGAAACATCACCTTGGAGGAGGGTTCATGCATAAGCTTAGTTTCTTGGGTTAATTGAGAACTGAGGCATCTAGCTACATGTGTGAAAGGGCACAAAGTTTGAATATTTTAAGCATGAAAAATATCTGTAAAACATTAAAAATAATTTTTCTGTAACCTATGTAGCATATGTGTGACAGCTAAATTGATTTGGCAGACTGAGATTTGCTTCAAAGGCTTCAAAACTTTGTTTCCAAAACATTTGAATTTAATATTTCTCAATGTGTGCTTATTGGCAAAATTTCTGAAAACTTCAGCTATCATCTACCATGACAAAATTCTAACCTTGCTTAACACAAATGGAGTTCTTCATGCGAAGAAGACAAAAAAAGAAGATCCAAAACAATCAGATGCAAACACACTGGACAGATGTTTTCAAATGTCATTTATGTACGGTATTCACTTCATTGTGGTTGTTTCAGGTAAAAACCAGGAACTGTCCACACAGAAGGTAATGTAGTGAATGCCTGATAATAAGAGTAAAACAGTCATACAAGTAATTTGCTTTCAAAATCATGCACTACAGGCTTTTTTTTTCATCAGGAAAACTCTGGAATTCAGTTGGTTATTATTTTAATATTTTGCTGTTTTTAATTCTAAATTTAATTCTAAATTTAAAACTTTTTCTTGTGTTCATCTTTATTTTATGTATTCAATACATGAGTGACTCAAACCCTGGGGAAAGTGCTAATTACACTTAGCCACATCACATTGTGGAGAAAGTAGATACTGTTGGAGCTTAAAGTGAGATTTATGCCTTTATAAACATAAGGTTTAGATCATACATAAAATTAGATATAACTTGGACATTCTTATTATAAAAAAATCTGCAAAACACTCCTGGTTATCTGCATGCAGGACAACCTCTTTAATGACATCCCGTGAAAGAGGAGTGCTGTAACTGAAAGGATGTCACTTCAAATGAATTTTCCCAGCAGAATCTACTGCTGAATCATCTTATTTCCTGTATATTGAAACAGATTGAAAGCAAAGACCTTCTCAGTCACAACATGTTACTGGAAATTCAGTATTGGAAACTATTCTGTGCTTTAAAAGTGCAAGTAGTGAAAGATGCCTTAACTGCAGATACTGTATGAGCTGCTCCCTTTTCAGGTGAGATATACAGGAAGGCAAGAAAGCATTCAGATAAATACAGTCTTTTGGAACTCAGGTGCATTAAAATGCACAATGTCTGGAAGAGCATTTTGAGATATATACCTTCAGGTAACCTAGGGAGGAAACTGTGAGTTTGCTGAATTAAACACTTGACAAGAAACCAAAGTTGTAAAGCTAGATCTGCTATCCTCATTATGTGTGGGATGTGTGGGATCTTGGAGCATAACTGGCTTTCAGCAAGCTGCAGTGTGGCTCTCTCCAAGTGCTGTGCTGGGAAGCTGTCCAAGGGATATTGACTTCTGGTTTTCTGGATCCAGGAAATAGTACTGTCAAGTCCCGAGGGTAAAACTAATCCTTATTTAATTAAGAATTTTGATTAACTGAGTTTGGGTAAACAGGATGGTAAAGTAACCAAAATATTTTGAAAGCAAAATATAGGAACTGAGAGGCAGGTCCCTGTCCAGCTACTTGACAGTAAAGATACACTCTTAGTCTCTGCTCTTGCAGCTTCTGGGGATAAAAATGCATCCTCCTGGCTGCAAAGGGATCAGTGTGAGCAGAGATGGGAGAACACTTTGGTAGAATTCGTGTCAGGCACCTGTCAGCAGTGTTTTATAGCATTAGCTATGCTCCCAATTGTGTTAGAAGAAAAAAAATGAACCTTCGTACTGAGTCTGCTTGAGATGAAGTTAATTTTCATAGCAGCCTGGAGGACACTGTTTTGGATCTGTGACCAAATCAGTGTTGATAAGACATTTTAGTTATTGCTGAAAAGTGTTTTTCCAGTGTCAAGGCCTTTTCTTTTTCCTACTCTCCCCTCCCCAGTAGGCTGGCAGTGGACAAGAAGCTGGGAGGAGACACAACCAGGACAGCCGACCCAAGCCAGCCAAAGGGCTGTTCCAATCCTGTGTTGACATGTTCAGTTATGAAAGCTCAGAGAAAGACAAAGAAAGTGGGATGTCTGACATTTGTCTTCCCAAGTAATCATTGCATGCGAGAAAGCTCTGCCTTCTAGAAATGGCTGAATATTCGCCTGCTGATGGGAAGTGGTCAATGAATGCCTTATTTTGCTTTGCTTGCACACGCTGCCTTGCCTTTTACTTTTTAAACTGTCTTTACGTCAATCCATGAGATTTTTCTGCTTTTGTCCTTCTGAATCTCTCTAGTGTCCTCCTTGGGAGAACACTGGGTGGAGCTTACCGGCTAGCTGGGGTAAACCTACCACAATCTTGCAACAAGGCCCTAACAACTCCTTCTCTCTGCCTCTCCCTCCAAACCTTCATGTTTAAACATTTTTCCGCTTTCAACTTATACAAAACATGTTCAAGAGATACTCAGTAATAGACCAAAATAAGAAACATGTAAGTATGCAGTTGCATATTTAATTCAGGTGCCCAGCTGTGAGGACACATGCAACGGAGGCACGCAGAAATGAAGACTGGCATCTTTTGAGTGAGCTGCTCCTCAGATTCTGAATTTTCCAAATGTTATTTAATACACGTGGTGTAACTGCTCTGGTTGTGTGACTGACGTCTTTGGAACGCTGTGCCAAAGGCTGTACTCAGTGGTAGCCATGCAACCGCATTGATTTCCGTGCAATCACACAGACGTGTTTGCAGACAGATCACCTCAGTGGCATGCCCTCCTCCACTGCAGAATCACCCACTGGTTAGGCCTTGTTTTTGTCATCAGAGCTGGCTGCTGCTTGCATAACTAACGTGTCAGTGTATGAGTGATTCTCCAGTCTGTACAAAGGCATGTTGTCCTTCGTCTGTGCCAGGTCATCCCAGGAGAGCTTCCTCCTAAATCACTTCCTTTGCCTCCTCACTCTATTAGCCTATCAGAATCCTCTTTCCAATTCATCCGATAAAATTTGATTGTTTTGCTTTACAACAAAAATGAATTAATTTAAAATGGAAATGATGGAGAAAGGTTTGGAGGCACTACCAAAGTTCTTTGACAATTTTTTTTAATAGCTTAGTGTTCAGATCATTCTGAACTGTCACACTCCATAGATAGAAAGGCCCTATATGCAAATGTGGGCTGAATAGGCTCCTGATCCAAGAAACATATTGATTCTTAAGGAGGTTGACAAAGGTCCCTGCTTCAGGAAAAAAACATGCATTTGTTCCCACAGAGGCCTGTACAGACCCCCACTTCACAGACAGCAAGGTGCTATGGACTAACACAGACTGAATAGGTCCTAAGGAGGGACACATAATGTGTCCAGCTCTGGAGCCTTCAGCATAGAAAAGACCCAGATCTGTTACAGAAGGTCCAGAGGTGGGTCACAAAGATCATGAGAGAGCTGGTCCACCTCTCCTGTGAAGAAAGGCTGAGAGTGAGGATTCTTCAACCTGGAGAAGAGAAGTCTCCAGGGATGCATTCTAACAGTCTTCCTGTACCTAAAGAGGGTCTATAAGAAAGATGGGGACAGACTTTTTACACAGGGTGATAGGACAAGACGTAATGGTTTTAATCTGAACGAGGGTAGATTTAGACAAGATGCAAGGAAAAATGAGGGTAGTGAGGCACTGGAACAGGTTTCTCAGAGAGGTGGCAGATGCCTCTTTCCTGGAAACATTCAAGGTCAGTCTGAATGGGGCTCTGACCAAGCTGGTCTAGTGAAACGTGTCTCTGCCCATGGCAGGGGGTTTGGACTAGATTAATTTTAATGGTCCTTTCTAACCCAAAAAATTCTTTCTGCATTCCTAGGAGTGGCAAAATAGGCCTGTGCTCCCAGGACTGACACACATCAATTTTTCAGGAGGGTTAGAGAGGTCCTCATCACCAGTTATGGTTATCACAGTATGTCACCACTCTCTGACTGTGTCTCTTCCTCTATGTGGAATTCTATTTTCTCTTGGTAAAATCTGAAATTCCCTGCTCCTTGGCAAGTAATTTGTGTGATTACTATACACAGCCATCTCCTCAAAATGTCTTTTCAAAATATACCTGGTTTTATGCTCAGTCTGCAAATGAGGGGCAATTTTATAAACACCTTGATTTTTTCAGCAATTATCTGTCACACTATATGTCCTCAGCAGCTTTAGTGACCTGTTGGAAGCAGAAAGATAAAAAACAGCAGAGAGGAGAAAAGTTTAATAAATACACATTAGCATCTAGCATCCACCTTATAACCCATGAGACACAATTTAAATGATGGATGCTTTTACCTTGGTCCTCATGGCCAGACTTCTTAGTCACCCAGCTATGCAAAACAGCAGGGATCAGTGTTGCCAGGGAGCCAGTTAGCAGCGTCTTGATACAGTCATAGCCTGGGACGTAGAGTGCAGCAGGCTGCAGGCTGCTTTAATAAACTCACAGCACATTAATACTCACAATAAACTCATACCTACACAAGAGCAGCTACTTCAGTCCCTTGTCAGCCCTGCCAGTTTACTCCAGTAGGTATCAGGACCAGAAAAGTGCTAGCACTGGCAGTGCTGACTGTATGCATCAGAGCAACCAGCATCAGCCTCATGGCCTCTTGCCTGAGAGGAGCTATGTGATACTCCGCATAATGAAATGTTAAAGATGAGGTATAATTTTGTCACTGTGTCATCAAATCACTTTGATGAGATTTTAATGGGGTTTTGACTGGCTTCTTGCTTGCAGGATTCCTCAAGGGCATTCTCTTCCATTCTTTGTCCCTGTATGGTCAAACTGGGTTTTCCATATCCTAGCTTGAGTCCTGAAGAAATTAGATGCTGACTTTCATTGGAAGTTGCTGTTGTCCAGGCCCAAGTCACCTGTTCTCAGAGAACAAAGTGAACTAAGACCTTTATAAGAGTGTTGAAATAAGGGAAATAAGCTTCCATGGGAAGCAGAGGACAAAAATAATAATTCCATTATATTTATTTTTCTAAAAGGATTGATGTTTTGAATCAATTCAATCAACTTCAACTGTTTGAAATATGGATATATACTCTTACTAAAACCTACATGTTAGATACCAAATTAGGCACCTACCATTTCACTTCTCAGAGGACTATTGATATCTCACTGAGACTGGACATGTCACTTCTAGGAAGTAGCTGTAAGATGGAAAGAAACCTATTCTTGGAGGATAATAACTCCAGAATAAGGTTAGAGAACCTGCTCTAGGCTGGGGTAGGAAGATAAATCTTAAAAGGTAAAGGTCAGGTAGCAGATATTGTCTGTGTTTCCCTCAGACTATGCTTAGCATCTGTGGATAATAGGCAACAAAAGTCCAAACTGCTCCAAGCTAATTTATGTCAACAAATGAAGCATAGGCATCCAGCACATGACCCAGATGAACCAGCTCTCCAAGGATAGTGCTCAGAGCTAGTTACCCGCTCCTGCCCTCAGCATTAACCAACCAAGGAATGAACTGCTGTCCTTTGTCTCTCCCTCTCCATCATCAGAGATTACAGTTCGCTCCTTTCTGTGGATTTACATGGTCATAAAACTGTGCCTGCATTTGGAAGTGTTAAATAAACCTGATCATAAATTCTAGCAGAGGTGTTTTCCAAAACCAAGGTAGTTTGTCGGAAACAGGAATGAATGGGTGAGGATGGGTTGAGGGTGGGAACCATCTGAGCCAGGTGCAATTAATAGAATAGGCTTTCTTCTGTGCTCTAGTCTTGCTCCTTGAACTGAGACCTTGCCAGAGTGAGCAGCTGGGTTTATGTAATAATACAGTCCTGATTAAGATGTTGAGGTGGGGTATTTTCCTAGGATAAATAAAAAAGAAAAAAAAGTCTAAATTTAATTTGCTATCTATATTATGTGGCTAGGTGTATATGAACAGCAAAAACAAAGGCTCCTGTCCCTGAACAGGAATTTGCAAGACCAAGACCAAAGTAATCTTGGGAGGTACATTTCACATGGCTGTCATTCTATTGCCTGAATCGCTGTTCAGGGACTTATTAGTCACAACAGACTATTCTTCTTGTCTTCCAGTTGCTCAATTAGAAGAACATGGGTCTTATGTAAGGCTTATGCCATACTTGCTATGTTGGTACAGATATGCTGTAGCCCTGATATTCTATTTTCAACTTATTAGTAAGGTGAAGATAAAATATGAGTCATCAATATGCACTTGCAGCCCAGAAAGCCAATTGTGTACTGGACTGCATAAAAAGAATTCTGACCAGCAATCAAGGGAGGGGATTCTGCCCCTCTAATCTGCTCTTGTAAGACTCTATGTGGAGTGCTGCATTCAGCTCTGGGGCCCCCAGCATAAGAAAGACGTGTTCGAGCCATAAAAGCCTGTTAGAGGAGGTCCAGAGAAGAGCCACAAAAATGGTTAGAGAACTGGAGCACCTCTCTTGTGGAGACAGACTGAGAAAGTTGGGGTTGTTTGGTCTGGAGAAGAGAAGGAAGCCTACAAGAAAGAGGGAGAAAGACTTTTCACAAGGGTGGCAGGACAAAGGGATTTTAACCTGAAAGAGGATAAGTATACATTGGACATAGGAAAATTTTTTATGAGGGTAGTGAGATATTGGCACAGGTTGTCCACAGATGTTGTGGCTGCCCCATCCCTAGAAATATTCAAATCCAGGTTGAATGGGGCTTAGAGCAACCTGCTCTAGTGGAAGATGTCACTAGCCATGGCACTGGATTTGGACTAGATGATCTTCAATGCTACCTTTAAACACAAACCATTCTATGACACTATCTGGTTCACTTCTCTTTAGGCAACTAATCCTGTCTCCAGTCCAGCTCCTCATTTTTTTGATGGGGGAAATGACTTAACCATAATTTGAGTCTTGGTAGAAGCAGGAACATGGTAAAGGTAAAAGAAAAATACAGATTTGAGGACATATGAAAGGACAAGAATATCTATGACTGAAGTGATGTTTTCTGTGCGTGCATATGATGTGGTTTCAATCTCAAGTCAAGCAGATCCTGTCTTATATATGGCACAGTTCAGCTGCCCCTCCATTCAATACAACCACTTGTGGAACTCCCCCGGTTTTCCTCAGAGGAAAACCAGCATGCAGTTGCATCCGCCCAATGCATAGGGCAGTAAGTTGTGACTCAGAGGCAAGAAATAATGACTAGAGAAGAAACCTCATATTATCTATAACCTTGGAAAAAAAATCTGTGCTTGATTTCTTTAGATAAGCTCAGAAAGTAGAAATCCTTTATCCTGAAGATGGACTTACATGAATGCTGCCACTGCATTTAAGAAAAAGGTGTATCAGTGATCTGATGGAAATGCGGGATCAACCTGCATTTTACAATGAATGAAAGCTCTTCATTTGCTGTCTCAAGAAGGCCTGTAGAGCAGTTCTTAGAGCAAACCCTTATACCTCTCAAGCTCTATCACACAGGCATTTTACTGCTATTCATTACATGTAAATGTCTCTTTGTCCCAACACAAACTTGCAGCTGTCAACACAGCCAACGCTAACTACCAGGAAATGAATCTGTCTGAGAAGGAAACGTTGCAAGCTATCAAGTCCCCACAATGTGCTAAAACATCCATAGAGGCAGGGTGCCAGGAGTTTATTATAAACTATGGACCATATGTTCTTTTTGGCTTCCATAGTTTTGAACAAGGAAATGTGTCATCAAATAATCCCAAAGGGAAGGGAGAATGAACTGTGCAGGGGAAGAATCATAATGATACTTCACTGGGATCGTACCCCAACGTCTGCTTTCCTGAAGAGTGTGAAGGCTTAAAAGACCAATAGAGATATAAAAAAGGGGTTGTTACTAGAGTGTGGATAGGAATAAACTTGGCAGGAACTCCAGCATATGGCAGTCCCAGGAGATGTGATGGGTGTCTGAGGAAAACCTGCTATCATTCATGTTGGTTCAAGAAGCAATAACTCTCCGATGTATATAATCCTCCTGGCTCTAGTCAACAGAAATTTGTCAAGACATGTATGTATCACAAAACTCAAGATGAAGCAGACAGGTGACCCCACCATCCAGGTTTGCTGATCATGCTGCTGAACTAGCTCCACATATATGCAGTGTAGATGTTATTGGTGTTAAAAAAGAAATGATTCTGGTAAAATAGATCTACATAGGAAGAAGACTGAACTTAGGCTACATCAATCTTTACCATCCCAAGCTGGTAGCATTTCTTTACAGGCTAATGTTTTTTATGCTGATATCAGACAGTCCAGGTACCACTGCCTCTTCCACCCCAACTCATGCTGTTGCAGAACACTGTACTCCATGGGTTGTGGCATATTTTTCTTCATTTACCTGACAGTTGATGTCACCGCTACTCAGAATTACTCTCACAGTTCAGTGCAGTGCCCTTTAGAGCTTGAAAACACGTTGACAAGCAGAGGCTAAGAGTGAATCAGCAGTGCCTCAGGTGAGGAGACCAATGAAAACAGAGATTTTGGGACATGCTAAGAAGCTTCAAGTATATTCTTCTTACTAGGCAAGGTTAGGGCAGAAGCTGAGTGTGTTCTTGCAAAGATGAGGTTGGCCAGTTGATGACAGAACAGAAGCACAATTATGAAAGACAAATAAACCAAAACATATTTCACTGAAGCACAGCCTAACTAAAAGGAGGTAGATTTAGACTAGATAGAAGGAAGAAACTTTTTACAGTAAGGTTGGTGAATCACTGGAACAGATTGCTCAGAGATGCCCTGTCCCTGGAAACATTCCAGGTCAGGCTGGATGGGGTGTTGAGCAACTTGATCTAGTTGAAGGTGTTCCTGTTCATTGTCGGTAGTTTGGACTAGATGACCTTTAAAGGCCCCTTTTAACCCGAATTATTTCATGACTCTATGATTCTGTCTGAATCTCATCTTTTTTCTTAGCTGCTCCATAGGCTTGTACTCTAAGAGGAGTCTTGGCTGACAGAGCAGAGGGAACAGATTCCTCAGCATCTCCTCCTCTGGGGTGAATTAAGTTAATTTGCCCCATATTGAATGTGCTTTGTTCACAGCAGTAATTAGTAAGCAATCCTTCTGTCTTTATCTTGATTCACATGCTTTCTTACTCCTGTTCTTCCTGTTTTTTATCCTTTCCCGCTTCTGTGCTAGGGAGGTGGGAAGTGAGCAAGCGGCTGGGGAGGGAGTTAAGCTGTTAGCCATGGCCAACCCGCCACAGTCTAGCATCCCTACATGGCATACATATGACACTTAACCAATTGTGTATTTTTTTCTGCCTTATTTCACTGTCCCAGCTTTCATCATTTTTGGAGTCTCTGCTGACTTTTAAATGCTTAAAATTATGTTGAGCTTAAGGCCTGGTCTGAAACCTGCTATTCTATGTGTTCACCTCTGATATTTTGGAATAAATATCAGCAATCCTAATTAAAATAATTCTGCTTTAGTTTAAACATACTTAAAGACTCATTCATTAAGAACATTCAGCAGTTCTGTGCTTTGAGAAAGTACATATAATTTAATTGATGGTCTCACAATACCGTTGAAATCTCTCTAAATACCTCTTTAACTTTGCCCAGTTAAAATAGTGTTGGAGCTTCAGTTTTTGTGTGTGCTGTAGAGACTGAGATAAGGGATTGCAGTTCATTTCTTTGGTATTTGCATGGTGCATGATCAATTTCCATGATGCGACCAAAACATCCCTTGTCCTTTGGAGCACACACAGAGGGCACAGACACAGTGTTATGCCAGAGCCTTGAAGGGACATGTACACCTTGTAGTCAGGTATTGTTCGAGCTTATAAGGTTCCTCTTTCCTACACATGAAAATCATATATAAATGCTGTGTGGAGACAATTCAACATGATGCTTTTATTTCAAACTTAAATGCCACAAGTATCTTCTAACTAAGCATGACTATGCTAGGAAATTCCTTTCTGTGTCTTGACTCCCAATATACTCTGCCTCAGGAATGTGCTACATCTTTGTTTTTTGGAATTGGAACTAATAGAATCGACATGGTGCAGCTGTGAGAATGACTCAGCAGAATAGCTGTGAATCCTGTGACAAAAAGAATTTCACATTTTGAAGATTTAAAATGTCTTAGTTTCATTAATTTTTTCCTCAAGGGGAGCTAAAGTTATTTTGAATAGGAAACAGTAAAACTGAGATTCTACTACACCAATCTGTCAAGATGGCAAACATGAAAATTATATCAAGAACGTGTTACACTTCAAATTTTATTGAATTCATAACTATTTTCATACTTCCCAGGCAAGATTTAGGAGTTTCTAAAGCAAGGCTTAAATGTGAAACATATGGCAGATGAAGTGATGCTAATAACAATGGGGACTAATGAGAAATATTTTCCTAACAATCATATCTTACTTAGTAGATTTTTTCCTTATGATTAAGGAAGAAACTTGGAATTTGAGATCTGGAGGAGAAAAATTATAGAAATCCTTCAGGATCTGAGTATTTAACCTCTAAAAGACCAGGGTGAATGGACTGCCTTTTACATTTACTAGAAAAAACATGACAGCGATTGATGGAATTATCAGTTCTGGTTGGGCTTTTTGTTTGCTTTGCTTAGGATTTTTTATTTATTTGTTTGCTTTACTGAGTTGTTTCAATTTTTTTCAGGGAGTCTTGAGAGTTCTACATGGCTTGACAAAACCAGTAAGATTTGTCTGCTTGAAAATATATGTCTGAAGTGGCTTTAGGTGGTTAAATTTTCATCTGCAGCTTTGTCTTTCTGCCTCTACAGCAAGGCACAAGGGTTTGTAGATGTTTAACAGACCTCTTTCACATATATTCACTCATATCACCTCAAAGAAAGATATACAACCTCCACACAACTCTGTTGCTCCGAAGTTCCCAATTTCCAGATATTTAACTTCCATACTAGCTGTGGCAGAGGGAAAAGACAGTCTGCAAACAAGCTCTGATACAAATTCTTTCTGACTTTGAGTTAGCTAATAATCTATGCTGAAAGAGACACTAGCAAGAAGAGGTCTTTTCCCAGACCTTTCAGGTTAGGTTATTGTGGCTGGTGGGGTTTTTGCATCTGGTTAGGGACTAGGCTAAGGATGGAATATATCGTTGGGTTGGGAAGGGGCAGCAGTGAGTATTCAGCTTGGGAGGCAGAACACAGTGGATAGCTGTCATGTGCAAAACCTGAGGGTTTTCAGCTGCTGTGTGTACGCTAATCTTCCCTATCTCTGATGTTTCCAGGACTGTTTTCTGGGATGAGGACTGATGGGCACAATCATTTGATGTCTTTCAAAAAATGTGGGATGATCTTGAACCCTTGTTGAGGCCAGTACCCAGTTCGGTTATTGGTTAAGAGAGTGCTCATTGGTCTTGGCCCAAACTTTCACATTCCAAAGGTCCAGGGCCCCATAATATTCCTACCTATTGTTTAAATCACTATAACTAGACTTCGCTAATGAGTTCACTTTGGTGAGTGCCCTTGCCTTTCACCACTTAGGGGGGTAACTCTCTGCCAATGATAACTTCTGAACTTCTGTTCACACTCCTACTTCTTAGGCCTCATGGGCAAACTGCATCAAACTCCAGGATGAAGACAAACACCATCCAATACTCATGTGGCTTCCTTACAAAAGTGTACCTCTGAGTAGTCCAACCAAAGCCACCATTGTCCCTGCAAGCCAGCACCCCAAGCTCCTTTCAGCACCAACTATCTAATTGCCAACTTACATTTCTTCTACCTTTAATATTCTATTCCATCATGAACTTCAACTTCATCCTCATTAAGTGCAAAGTCCTGCACCCGGGGTGGGGGGGGTGGGGTGGAAAACTGTGCACTAGTATATGCTGAAAAGCATCTTGGCAGGAAAGGACCTTGGGGTCCTGGTGCTGAGCATGAGCCAGCAATATGTCCTTGCTGCAAAGAAAGCAGATGGAATCCTGGGTTGCATTAGGCCAAGAATTGCCAGCCTGTCGGTCTCCTCTGCTCAGCCCCACCTGTAGTATTGTGTCCAGTTCTGAGCTCCTCAGCACAAGAGAGTCATGGACACACTGGAGAAAGATGAACAAAGGGGCTGCAAGGACGATTAAGGGCCTGGAGTGCCTCACATATAAGGAAAGACTGAGACAGCTGGAACTGTCAAGCCTGAAAAGAGAAGGCTCAAGGGATATCTTAAAGGAGGATGCAAGGAGAGCAGAGACAGGGTCTTTTCAGTGCAGCCCACTGATCAGAGGTGATTGACACAAACTGAAACACAGAAGGTTCCCTCTGAATATCAGGAAACACATTTTTACTGTGAGGGCAACTGAGCACTGGCAGATTTCCCAGTGATATTGTGGAATCTTCATCTCTGAAATTATTCAGAAACTCACTGTACCTAGACTTGGGGAACTAGGTGTAGTTAGTCCTGTTGTAGTGTGGGAGTATGACCAGATGATCTCCAGAGAACCCTTCCAGTCTCAACTATTCTGCAGTTCTGTGAACATCTGGAAGCCTTTCCTTCAAAATGCTACTGTATGAAGGCCCCACAGAGTTGCTGCCTATTGACATATGTGGCTAATTCCATAGCTATTTGTAGCAAATTCTCATCATGTCATAGAGATTTTTTCCAGACTAAAAGGCTTTGTCCACAACGAAAAAAACCCCTGTTTTCTGAAAGACTGTATTTTAGCTTCTCAAAGGATGCTTAATCACAGTGTTAGGCTTATCTTGTAGAGAAAAATCCACTTTCCATCTCCTAGTGACATTCAGTTGAGATTTAGACACTGAAAGCTAGTTATAGGGTAGGTATTTAAAATACTGCTATAGATGATGGAGACTTGAATCCTCATTCAGTTACCTCAACATAGTGTGTAATGTCATTGGAATTTCCTGGGCAAGACACCTGAGTGCTAGCTATCATGATAAAAAGCCCATAGGAAATTCATATCTTTTTAAAGAGGAGTTTGGAGGCTCAAATGGGTCTGCAGGTGTCTGGGTACATGAATCTCTATGCTAATCAGTACAATCAAGAGTATAGTAGAAGACAGTTTGGTAAAGATCAGCCACTAGGAGGGGGGTCCAAGTATTCACATATAGTCTGAGTGCCTGTAGCTAATCCCAGCTGCACTGTATTCACAATATGTTCATGGGGCTGGTAGCTCTGTCCTGCTACCTATAGCACACCATAATATTCCTGAAAGGCTACCTAAAGACCAGGAAGGATATTCTGGCTTGTTTACCTTGATCGACTGGCATCTGTCAAAGTAGTGAAGGCAGTTAGATTTCTGACTATAAGTAACGACACTGCAATGAAATATAGTTTGGGAGAGGGTCCACCAAACTTTATGAGGCCTCTATTAGTAAGGATATATTGTAGTCTAGAGAAAAACAGTTTTCAGGAGTCAGAGCTGGCACAGCTTGTTATACCTGGTCATTGCAACTGTGTGCATAAGAGCATTCTTGAATTACAAATACATCTTCCAAAAGGTGAAGAACTGACTCTGTGTATCCTCACAGTGAAAGCTGAGCAGAGGCCGAAGCAAAAGCATTTGCTTTGTGTGGGAGGAAGCCTAGGCCAGTGATACAGAATTACCTCCCACACTTTGGCTGGTATGTGTCACACTTTGAAAAGGGTATTAAACATTAGATGAGACAACAGAGAAACTTTCAGTCAACTGGCATTTTGTTCTGCTCTGTCTGCACCCCCTACACTTCTCTGAATGCCATTCCAGTATTTCCCTTTTGGCAAAATTCTAAGTTCGTTAAATCTTCCATTGATCCAGTGAAGTTCCTGCAGGTCTCCTTGTTCTGCAGGTGGTGCCTAGATCTCTCTGTCAGTGTCCTGTGAGAGCACTGCTTTCCCCATTCCACCAGCTCCCTTCCAAAACCTGGCCTTCACCTTACCGTGAGCAATCTAGGTGGTCTCCCACGTGTATGCTGAGATGCTGTGATTGCAAGCTTTGGTTAAGAATGTAGGAGGGTTCAGCCTTGAAAGTGTGAACTGTAAGGTGCAGAGGGTAAGGACATAAGGCATGTTCTACCTTGTCCTGATGTCCTTCTGACATAATCCTGCACCTCAAGAGAGCAGGTGAGTCTGCCCTGTGCAGTCAGTGGTTTAATGGCATTGGTGATAAATCCCTATGTTGTTCTTTTACTATCAGTTTATGTACTTGCTTTTCAAGAACTTACCTATTATCCTTTTGGACCTGCCATATTTCTGCCTGCAGGGCAGAGGCATTGGCATGAAGTCTAAGGGCAGAATAATTTTCAGGTCAGCTCGTCCACTAAGGATAAAAAGCCAACCTGATTCCTTCACCTCCTTGTTAAGTCCAAATCTGTATATTACAACAAGCTATTTCATTGCTCAGAAAAAAAAACCCCTATATCCCATCCCACAGGGAGAAAATGAACACACTCATCCTCCTTGCAACAAATTCTGTAAGCCCACATCAGAATACTGACCACATGATATGGTTTTCCTTTCCTGGCTTTGGCTGGTCCTTTGTTATTAAGAGAAAAGCAATAAAAAAGAAATCTAGGCCGTCCAAAGGCAAGTACTACTGGGGTAAAAGTCATTTATGCTAGTGCAACTGAAAACAAAATTTGTCCCATTCTTATCCTTTTTCTCCCATCAGCTTCCCACTTCTGTGTTTCATTTATCCTCTCCCTCCTGCTGCAAGGTTTTCCTTAAATCATACCTTCCCTCAAGGCTTTGCTATGTGTCTTTTCCAAAAACATTTTGTGTTTGAATTCCTCTGGTGCATTATAATTGTCTGAATGTGGTAGCACATTTATCAGGACCCAGACCCTGTCTTTTAACTTGGAGTGGAGAAGTGGCAAAATTTATAATGCTATGGAATTATTTACAAGTTTAAACTCCGTGCCTTTTTTCCCCCTCTGATAAATATGTTTTTTGTTCTAATTAATGATCATGGCAGCATGTCACATTTATAAGCAGTTATCGTACCTTCTGTTACAGCAGCACCTCTAAGCCATGGATCTCAAACAGGTTTGCAGTCTTGTAGTACTCCATTTAAGAGACAAGTGGTTTATTATTGCGTTCTGAAAGACATTGAACTTCAGTGGTTTACTGAAGATTTGTCAACAACCAGACTAAAACCTAACCCAAACACCCCTTGTTTCTTTATGAGCAACTTTTAGTGAGGTTCAGCTCAGAAGTAATTTCAGGATTGGGATGCACTGTTGAGTGCAGAGAGATGCTGATTTAGACCAAGGCCTAGTATTTATATAATAGAAGTCAGGTCAAATGAATCACAGTGTTGGTTGCCATGTCTTTACTGAAACTTTGGAACTTTCTTAAGGCAGAAAGAAGACTGAAAAAGGATTTGGTTATGCTTCTCTTGCCAAAGTGCTCCAAGTCAGAGGACCAGTGCTGCACTGGTAGTGTGCCCACAGCCTGGGCTGGCACATGGCCTGGCTGCCTCCTGTGAGACCAGCTGAGCATGACTGCTTCAGTTTTTCTGCCCTCTACCCTGCACAGACCTCCAGCTGTGCCCCCAGAAGTCCCTGGGGGGAGTTTGTGTGCAGCACAAACACTGGGCTTCCCACTGTGAAAACAGCTTCCGCCTGAACTGAGAACCACAGCCTCATGTCTACTATAGATCTGAGCAGGGAAAAACCCCAGGTGAACTGAGTAGGAATTATGGTTTAGGGTCTTCAAGGGACTCATCATATGGAACTTGGAAGAGACCCAGGGCCTAGGGCTGTGTAACCTTTCTCCCTGGCTTCATGGCAAGATACTCTTTCAGCAAGATGCTTCCTCAGTTTTATATAGCAATATAGATGTGTTCTATGCTGCAGATGTAGTCAGACAAGAGTATGTAAGCAAAGCACAGAATTTTATGTATTGATTTACACATCCTGAACATCGCAGGTCTTTAGAGAAGGGCCATATAAAGATTGCTCAACCCAATTCTGCTTTGCTCCAAAGCTGCTGTAGATGACCAATATTTAATCAACTCAGACAGTAAAACTAATGGTATGAGAAGAAAAATATTATCACATTTTTAGAAGAATAAGAATGTACTATTTATATGGAAATACTGTATTTTCATGCTTTCTGAGCTTTTCCTGCAATATGAAAGACATTTTCAGCCTTTATGAATGTGATGTGGATACTGAACCAAGATTAGAACCTTCAACAGTTTGAACTGAGATAGTACCAGTTAAGTCAGTTGCCTTAAGCAACTAAATTTAGTATGAATCTAGTCCAATAAACACAAAAATAAATCAAATTATGACTGAAATTGTCTGAACTGATAACTCACTAAACAGCATTTCATATTGTTAGGTCAGCATCAGCTGCAAGGCAAGTGAAATTGCAGGGTTCTTTTGAAATCATATTAATGAATAAATGAAGGATGTTCTTATCTCACACATGAATGGTAATTTCATGGTGAGGGAAAATTGCACATCCTATCCCTCTGCCTCACACTGCTAGCTAATCAGCCCTGATGACACTGGAGATTCCCATGCACTGAAGTGCAACAAGCAGCAGATGAACTTAAATAGAAGGACAGGATTTGGGTTATTTCAGGAGGATTTCCCTCTTCAGCTAAATGTCAGCATTACTGAAACTCAGACAGGTCAAATCTTGTTTTCTGATGAGCCAAAAGCAGATTGCTTTAGTTGTCACAGCAGCACAAAACTGTCCAGGCCCATCTTTTGCTCCACATGGGATATGAGTGAAAGACAGCCTCAATAAAATGTTAATGTATTCACTCTCCAGACAGGTTGAACCGTAACTAATCTCATGCTTGCTGCTGTTGCTTTGAGGGCTAACTCAGTGTGTACCATGCAGCTGTAATTTGATCTGATAACTACCGTACAGGGGAGGTGATAAAGGCATGCAGAGAGTCATAGGAGCTGTGAAAGGAAGGGGTCAGGTTGAAGAGGCCTGTCTTTGAGAAGTGTGGACCCCATCACAGGAAGGACTCTGTGCACAGGGATTGCTTGTGGGCAGTGGGGCTGTCTAACATTGTTGGCATTCCCGACAGCCTGGCTTTGCAGTGAGTGTCAGCCAATCCTCTGAATGTGCAGGTCCAACCTTGCCTAATGGATGAGGTTTTCAGAGGTAGCTCTGCTGATGGATGTAGACTCAAAATAAAACACTTCCTTGTCAGGCAAAGTTTCATTACACCTATGGCAGCACTCCCACTGCAGTTTTTAGTTTGGAGATGTTTTCTACAAAGGTTGGACTTGCCAGTGTGTTTTCTGCAGCATTTCTTCTCTTTGGCAGAGACATAAAGATCTTCAGGAAGCATTTTTGTATTTGTTCCCCATGGTGAATACCCTTTTGTGCATAAAACACCTTTTCTTTTATGTAATTTTGCTATTAATACTAGAGTTGTAACTGTGCTTTTAGTAAATTGTTATTTCAACTCATAATCTCTCATTTATTGTCCCATCCTTACTGAAAGGGGCAGAGGAAGGGGAGTGTCTTATTTGGAGTTTAATTTCCCTGCTGGGGCTAAATCCAGCACATTTAACTGATGCCCAGTGTAAGGCTCTAGGGAGAAGTTGAAATAACATTTTGATCGAAGCATTTGTGTATTGGGTACAGAACTCCCTGGTTACAGTGCTCGAACTGTCCCTGTGGGTGTGGTACCTAGCCCAGTATATATTCCTGTATGTGCTCCTCCTGATAATATTTGTCAAGGCAGGGAAAGGGATAAGGATTGCTTTGGTGATGTACTGTGTGACCTCAGTTTATGACATGATAACGTCAAGGGCAATGAGGGTCATTAGGGATGTGTATTCGGTGTTGTTCACCTGTCCTGGCCTTGGCTGTTACCTCTGGCAGTTCATTAATAACCATACCCAGCTGGTGTGGGGAACAGGAGAGGATGACTTTTCCCAGCCTTTCACCCTCTTATCCTCATTCAGGTCTGCTACAACAGTTCTTGAGAATTTTGAATTCCCTTTGGGTATTGAAGACTGCATATCCTTGCTGCTAAATCTGCAATGTTTCTCTGTATGGTCTACACTGTATGGTCTACATTGTGTTTGGAGTCACGACAGAGATTTCTAGGGAAGCTGTTCAGAGACCTGCCGCAGGGGTAGATATTCCTGAGTAGCATGAAAGGTGAGAGAAAATGGGCCAGCTTTTGAAGAAGTATTCTGCTCCAGTGATTTGGAAGTTCACCCCTGAACAAATACAGGACCCTGATAAAATGGCAGAATATTTGAAAGAAAAATGCTATGGCGGTTCCAGACAGGCATGGAGCTGTGCTGGGCCCTGGTTACTGCGTACCACACACTGTTTGTTACTGTACAGCACCTTCAGAGGAGGGGAAGGAAAGCAGACCCACAGACACCATGGCCACTGACACTGCAGCTGAACTAGAGGGACAACCCACCCCAGCAGCAGTTAAGAAGAAGAAATCCAAGACCGTATCAATCCTCATGGGGAGTGATGAAGAGGAAGCAGGATCTTCAAAACCAGTGGAAGAAACAGGACTAAAGATAATCACCTGATCCCTATCCCTGGTGGAGCCCCTACTGACCTGGCTGCTCCGATGCTGCGATATCGTGGCCAATGATGTGGCACTAATGGTAGTGAAGCCAAACAACTGGGATCCCTCTCCCAGGACGCTGGTATTGACCAGGAAATCAGGAAAAGACCAGAAACTTGCAGCGTCTGTAGACAACACTTGTCAAGTGCTAGGGAAAGATATCCATGCAAAGATGAGCTTTTAGTGTGCCATGAAGGGTGGAGCAACATGGCACAAGGTATCTGGGACCTGGGAGAATTAGCTGTGCTGGAGATAATCTTTTCAGATAAAGAGCAATTCCCTAATAATCCAGGCAGCATCCAGTGCATAGAAAACATGAGGCAGAAATTCGTATGGAATGCACCAGCGTCATATGCCAACTCATTGGAAGTGATGTCATTGAAGGAGGGAGAACAAAAAGTGGAAACTTTGGTTGGCACGCTCCGGATATATGAAGAAACTATCTCCGTCCTGTTAAGGGCCTACATCTCTTCTGTGGAAAGACTGATCAAGAATTTCCAGGATTTAAAAGAGGAAATTAAAGAGGGCCACAAGAAACTTAGAGAGGAGATTAAAGAGAAAATTTTCCATGCTCTGTCAGTACAGACTAGAGCCTCTGCTATTAAAAGCAGGTGCCCCCCCC
>VZTJ01003894.1:343143-444585 GCA_013397795.1 Orthonyx spaldingii | reverse complement strand
CCCCCCGTTCGAGAGAAAGAGTACACTCCCTGAGGTAACCTGTGCTTTTACCTATATGAACATGGAGAACAAACGAGGAAGTGGGATGGAAAATGCACCTCTGCCCTAGCAGCCTGGGTTGAGAGGAAGAATGACTACCATGGTAGTGCACAATGCTTCTTTTTTATTTTCCGAGAAGTTAAAAATGAAAATAATTGAACAGTAGATGCAATAACAGACTCTCTTTCTCCTTACTCTTGACATGATCTGGCAGTCTGGAAGGGCACTGATAGAACAGGTTAGGTTATTGCAAATGGAATTCCACCATCCATTGGGTCTGGAATCTGAGATCAAGGATTCTCCTGAAGCACAAGAATTCAGGGCCAGGGTTAGATACTGACAACACAAATTGTGCATGAGGGGATCAAGCCTTGACCAAAGCCGCAAACTGATTCTTATGACACTGAATCCCACAGGTTTGATCTGAATTCTTTAATGCCTGCAAAACTACCCTAAAGAAGGCAAGACAAGTCATGAAGTAGCTCCTGGTGGCTAAAGAGCCCTCATCTCCCAAACCACCAGATGCAGCCATTCATTGGATATTTGAAAAGAAAGGCATGTGAGTAGAGAATTCCATAGTAAAGCAGCAAGTGGATTTTCCAGTCTTTATTCACTGCCACAAGTAGGTAATATATCCAGTAATATCTACATCAGATGATGAGAATTGCTTATCTCCTCATTTTATCTGTTCAACACTTGTATTTCCCATAATCTCTGAGACATGATGATGGTCAAAATAGGTTTAAAACAGCAAAGCAAAGTTAGAGCACAGGAGTTTGCATTCGGGTTTAACACCGTGGCCTTGTTCCAGGAGAAAGTCACAGCGCTGGGCTGCAGGACACATCTCAGCATGTTTCCTGCAATTAGGGAAGGAGCTGTACCGAGCCGCTGAGGATCAGCAGGGCTCTGCCCTCGCTTTGCTGCCGTTCCCGGGAAGAGCAATGCTAATGTTCTGAGGCCACCTACTGTTTGCTTTCAACACCTACATGTTCATGTGTAGGATGCTGTCCAAGAGAGCAGGCTTATCCTAATGACCAGAAAGTATTCCCAATAGTCCTTAAGGATGTCGAGACACATCAGAAACAGAACTTGCTCTACTTAAATTGCACTGTTTTGTAAGTATAATCATAGTCAGCTTGTTAAGATGATTGTTCAAGGAAAATAAATATTACTATTTTGATAATTTTAAACTTCATTAATACCCTCTGCAATCTCTCTCTGTAAGAATACCCTTAAAAGTGCCAAACCCTCCCAGAACTTCCCCTTTCAAGTACTCAGGAGGAGTCTGGATGCACAGAATGAAATCCTAGCTCCACTGACTCACAAGCAATTATTCCCCTTTGCATGAATAGAGCTAAGTTAGGGGTTTTTTCTCAGTTCATCATAATAGGAATTTGCTGATCCCATGCTGTTAAATCCATCTGCTGCCTCAAGCTTTGACTTGAAGCACAATGAATAAAAGAAGGAGAGAAAAAAGGAGGAGGAGAATCAGAAACTGTTATCCACAAAATACCCTAGACTGAAAGCCTCAAGCTGAGCCTGTGGAGGCCAGCTACTGCTGTACAAATGAAAAGAAAGCTGAAACTCCAGGCACTACTATCTTCTGCCTATTACTAATAGCAGGATTCAGTTGACTCTAATACACAGAGACTCCCTTCCATTTACACATTCATTACACATTCTCTGCTGCTATTTAGACATTGGCTCCCAGTTCATGTTGTAACACAGGTCCCACATTTCTTCCTGTTAAATGGGGTCAATTGGATGCTGAGTGCTCTTCTTTCACTCTCATCGAGTGTCCAATGAGAATTCAGGCCTGTTCACGCCAGTTCCTCTCACCAACATCTGGCTTGTAAAGGCTTCAAGGTATCAATCAACAAATCATCAGTCAAAGCATCAATGGCTTATTCTTTTTGTCAATTCTGCTCTCTTAAGGCTCCCCTCTATTTAAACCATATTCTCCAGAGACCTTTAGGAATCCATTTTCTCAAAGTTCTGTCTCCTCTGTTTGCTGTACCTTGGCTGGATAGCAGGTCCAGTTGTGCACTGCTGCTGGGTGCAACCTCCAGATCCCAACAGAGAAGTTACCTAGCAGGTCCTGCAGAGCTCCAATCACACATTTCCAAGGAAAAGGAAACAACTTGGAACAGGTATAATCTCTTATTCTTTTTAACACATTTAAAATATTATAGAGGAAAAAAATTATTTTAAACCTCATTGTCATAAACAACCATGTTTGATGAAGTCCAAGAAAGTCACTTTCAGGGACTGAAAATCATAAATTCTGTATTGGTTTCTTCACTCATTGTTAAAGAAGACCTTAATAGTATGACTTAAGAGTTGGTGGTGCATGAGGGGCTGAGAAATTTGATGTATGTACCTACTTTCTTCACCATCAATGCAAGAAGTAGCTTGCCTTGAATTATTTTTTACCTTTTAAGTAAAAAATATTACAACTTCTTCCCTAAATTCACCTTGGAGATTTACAGGACTGTGCTGAATTTAGAAAGTGAAATAATTTCTGAAATGAAAGGTAAGTGCTAACTGGATATCAGCAACCATGACATGATTATTCTGAACTTGTAAAGACGGAGATAGTCCCAACTGTAAGACACATATGTTCTGTTTCATAGGGGACATAGTTTTCAGTCTAAGGAAAATTATCAGTGGAATAGGACAGGAGAACAGTGTAGCCATGAGAAAGCAGATGAAATAGAAGAAGAGTATTAGATTAGGGTTACACTGTAGAATGAGGCAGGGCCCAGAGGTGGCATAGAAAATGACAGCTTGGTGGCTTAGGTAGTGTGCTCTTTAGTAGTGGGCACCAAATTGAATATGCCTTAGTGGCTGTGTGTAACAAATCATCAGCATTAACCTTGCACAGTGCTGCCATGTGCAGCAGACAGGAGCCCTTAAGCAATCAGGATAGTAAAATCCCCCAGTGTTGAGCTCAAGTCCCTTCTTCAGCAGAGGAAAGAGGTCAGCCAGTGGACATGAATGATGAAAAATAAAGATGTGAAAATCGGGAAATAGCATTATGTAAAATGTAAACGATTCATAAAACTAAAGACATGAAAGGGGTAAAATATCATAGTTCTAGCAGTAAGAAAACCCTAGCAATGACAAAGTCCTATTATTAGGTGATATAATGTAAAGCTGATGTATGGAAGGAAATATTAAGAATATTTCCATTCTAATCCAGGTTGCCTGTTTAGAGCATTTAACTTGCTTTGGCATTCCTGTTAAAAGCCAGTACTATACTGCAGAACATGAACTGAATGGATAAAGCCTTTGGTAAGTGAGGTTACAGATGTGCTATCTTTTCAGAGTCAACACACTTAAAGCTACTGGAGAATATTTCACTCACTTATCCACTTCTGTGCAGCCACTGTGAAGCCTCAGAGCCTCTAATATGGAGCATGTGAGCCATGTGTCCAGTGTCCACACTGCTTCAAGGCAGTCTGAGAGGAAGCTGTCTACCCAATTCATGTATCTTGGCAGCAAAGAATGTGGGACCCCTCCAGGAAGGTCTAACAATATGCCCCAAGATTTATTTTATAACTGTCCTTGATATGGATCCAAGCAGGAAGGCAGATTATAGTTCAGAATCAGAAAGGAAGGTGTCCCATATTCTGTGTAAAGCTGTTAAATATACCATGAATCACATCTCAAACATGAATGATTGATTCTAACAAGTATAAGCCCATTAGAAGTTTAAGCCATTGAATTGCTTCATTCAGTCTCTCAATCTGTTGCAGATCAAACTACAGACCACCACAGTCACCACAACAAACAGGAATGTGCAGACAGAATGACTGATCAGGGCTGCTTTGTATTCTTAGTCCATCTAAACTGTGTTTTAATAGAGCCAACAACAAAGTTACACATGTAAGTACCAGTACAAGGTGGTAATACCATATAGAGAATACACAGAATGGCAGAGTAACTCCTATGCAGCAGTGGTTGTGAAAGCAATTTACAGACTGTGTTGAACAAACAGATGTGGTGGTAAAAAGAACTAGTATTACTGAATCTGTAATCAGGGCAATAATTGGTAAACATAGTCAGACTGCTCTTTCCATTGTGTATTTGGGATAAATTAACCTAGAACTGGAGTACTACATCCTTTCAGGAGTGCTTAATAATATGTGCAGATGATCAATAGAGAGCCACAGAAATATTTGATGGCCAAAGGAAGTTCTTCTCTGGGACCAAAATAATGAGCTTAGTGGTTTTGATTTGTTAGAACAAAACCTTACAAATTACTTGTTTTCAATCTATAAGACCATTACAGAGTGTGCTCTCACGACACAGAGGAATGCTGAAATTTAAAGAATTAAAGAGAAAGGAATAAGAATCAATACCAGAAGATGGAAACACCCATTTGCAAAGAAATTAAGCAGAACTTTCTCTGTTGGAAGCATTTGAAAAAAGGAACAAGCCAGCAAGGGAAGGAATGGTACCTCTGTTCCCTGATATCTTCCTTTTTGGGCTAGAAGTCAGTCTAGAAGGTTTCCTTTAGTTTAGCACAAGGCCTGTCTGTGCATACCCAGATGAAATGCAGTGGCCTGTGTTATGCAGGGCTCAGTGTATCACTGAGCATTTTACTTTTTTCCCCAATAGTTGTGTCTTCTCTTGCCTCTGTATCCAGCTTGCCTGCATAAACACTGAGCACAGGAAACCTGGGCACAGTCATCACTATTTATCTTGTCCACAGGCTCTCTCCTTGGGTGCAGGCTGCAGTGATCTATTCAAACACCAGCAGACAGCTAACAGATAAGCCGTCTCTTACGTTACGCTGATCTGACTTGCCACTTTCACATGTTACCAATGTACCGTACAAGCGTTGCTGCAGACCTGAAGGAAAACAAAACTGTAGGGAATGCTCATTAATTTAGAACAGAACAGAATAGATAATTTTAATTGGACAGACCTACAACAATCATCTAGTCCCTGTGTCTGACTAATTTAGTTGAAGAACTATGTGCAAATGGTTCTTAAACACTGACAGGCTTGAGGAATCAACCACCTCTCTAGAAAGCCTGTTCCAGTGTGTGATCACCCTCTCGGTAAAGAAATGCTTCCTCATGTCCAGTCTGAATCTCCCCTGGTGCAGCTTTGAACCATTTGTATGCATCCTATCACTGGATATCTTTCTCTCCACTTCTCCTCCTCCGGAAGCTATAGGGAGCAATAAAGTTGCCCCTCAGCATCTTTCTCTTCAAACTAGACAAGCCCAAGGTTCTTAGCAGCCCCTTGTAGGACATTCCTTCCAGCTCTTCCACCAACTTTGTTGCCATCCTCTGGGTGCATTTAAGGACCTTCACATCCTTCTGAGCTGTCAGCTCAGTACTGCACACAGCACTCAAGGGGAGGACATCAGTGCTGAATGCAGCAGGACACTCAGCTCTTCTGGCCAGCTGGTGATGCTGTGTCTGACAGACCCTATGACAGGGTTTACTCTCTTGGCTGCCAGGGCTCACTGCTGGCTCATACTGAGCTGCTGCCAACCCCCAGATCCCTGTCTGCAGGACTGCTCTCCCCAGGCAGGCCTTCTGCACTGCTTATTTGACTTAGGACACACTGGAATTGCCTGCTCCTGAGCTTATAAAGATGGTCCTTACAGACTGATCAGCCCTGAAAAGTGAAAATACTCTGCTAAATATCTCCCTAAATAGCTCAAAGCTTGCTCTTATGGAGGCCAGGGTAGCAAGTTTGCTGTCCTTTATTCTTATTTCACTGAAAATTTAAAACTCAACCCTTGTGTCATCACTGTGGCCAACACAGTCTTCCTACCATCGCATCCCCTAATCCCTACCCAGAAGCTCAACCACTAACTGTAAGGACTGTGCAATCAAACCTCTCCCTTACATAGAGTGCACACCTCCTACCTTTCCTGTCCTGCCTATCCTTCCTGTAACCCCCCACCCCAGCACTCTGATCGTGGGACTGGAGAGGATTCTCTCTCTTCTCCAATGGGATGAGAATTTCTTCAGTTTTCTTTATCCTGTAGCCCCAGAAAGAAGGTAGAGAGAACGTTACACCCAGTGTACATATTTTAATGCTTATACAAATATAACAATAATTATGTGTATGTACAGCCACATAATTTAAGTACATCTATAACAGAAGGTCCAAATAAACTGTAATACATGCAGCTTTATTAACAGTCAAAATTTCTAACACAAGCATAAATCATAAAGTTCTGTAATTGTGAGTTCCATGCCTTGAAAGTCAACTGGTGATTCATGGATATTGTCAAGTTATGCGAAGTTTGCAAGACTTATTGACATAGGAACAACTGATGCTAATTTCTAATGAGCAATATCTGGCATCTCCTCATAACTAATACTCCCCAGTTACTAGCAGTAGCACAACCACCATTCAGATTGACATTTCGTTCAACCCATTTCCAAAACATTTTTACCTATGGTAATTGCATCTATAGAACAAATCATGTGCAGAACTAACCATGTGCAATGTGTATGTACTGTTTTACTTGAGACATTGCCAGACTAAGGGAAAAAACAAACAAAAAAAACTATTAGCTGCTAATTTACCATGCCCTTGTTGATTTTTTCAGTGTTTTAGTCTCTACTGTAGTAAGTCTGAAGTTAAAAATAACTCTCAATTATCAGTTCTTCCCCAAGGAGGAATACTGGCTAGGAATCTCACTGGTTTCTCAATTTTCTTCTTTTTCAGAACACTCCCTAGGAAGTATTCAGAGACTGTGTGCTTACATATACACACTGTGGCCTTTCAGTATAAAAAGGGGGCTTACAAGAAAGATGGAGACTTTTCACCATGGGCTGCAGTGACAGGACAAAGGGCAACACATTTAAATTGAATGGGGATGGAGTTAGATTGGACATAAGAAATAAATGTTTTTACAATGAGGGTGATGTGACACTGGAATAGGTTGTCCAGAGTTGTGAATGCCACATCACTGGAAGCATTCATAATGAAGTTGGATGGGCTTTAAGCAATCTGGTCTAGTGAAAGATGCCCCTGCTCATGGCAGGATGGGTGGAACTAGATGATATATAGGGTCACTTTTAACCCAAACCATTTCACAATTCTATGACTCTGATTCTAATGCAAAGATGGGAAAGAATATGAGGACCTATCAATCTGCATGTATGAATAAACTGATAAAAGCACTTGCCTGGGGAAGTGGTTGAATCATTATCCCTGGAGGTATTTAAAAGACATGTAGATGTGACACTTAGGGGCATGATTTAGTGGTAGATTTGTCAGTGCTATCTATATGGTTGGATTCAATGATCTTAAAGGTCTTTTCCAACCTAAATGTTTCTATGACTCTATGATTCTCTGTATGCAGAATAAAAAGACAGCGAGGCATTACTTATCCTCTAAGGAAAGGACAGTGTCTATAAATGTGGGAGTGGTTATGTGTGACTCATTAATTCATCACTCGCTTTAGCTGTCTTGCAAATTTATGTCAACTTGAAAGTCGTGTCCTCATTGTTAGTGTGACAAAGTTCCCTTTGAGAGGAGTTGGTCAATTTGTATTCTGTGGTGATCATTTCTTGCCTGCTGCTAGTATTTTAATGCAGAAGACCAAAACTATGGATCCTGGGCAACTCCTTGGACTTCAGTAAGACTGTATGGACTATTAATTAGTGCAAAAATTGGTCCAACTTCTGTAGTCTTTTGGGAGCATACAACACATGCACCAATACAAGAAAAAAAAAAGCAGTTATTTCATAGAACAACCACCTGGACTCCTTAACAGCAATATGAACACAACAAAACACTTGAAAAACCAGTGTCCTTGAATTTTCTTTCACAATTGAAAGTGTCATTTTAAGTGTCATGATTCATAGCTACTCAAATTCTGTACTTCTACAGAGAGCATTTATACATTAACTTGTAATACAGGCTGTTAAAAATGAAGAAGTAGTGCTTAGGGTTGTTTTTATTAGGATAGATCACATTAATTAGCCCTGGTATGGAGGGGAGGAGAAGTTTCTCTTGAATGCTCTACTCTGCAGTGCATTATTAATTTTCTCATTCATTTCTTTTTAGCTCATTAGCTTTTAAATGTCATAGTCTAATGCTGAGGTGATGTTGCAAGTGTCTGTTCCCTCTGCCACCCATTTCAAGCCATCACACAATCACTGTCATTATGGTTAATTTATTTTGCAGTGGTACCCAATCTAGGGTAGGGCTGCTATCATCACAGCTTATGGTGATAACAGAATGGAACTCTTAAATAAGTCTTTCTGTATTGTTTTAGGACATTTTAGGGTTAACCTGAATTAAAGAATGAATTAAAACTCAATTAATTCTCCCTTTGTCAAAGAAAACTTGTTTAGCAGATAGGACTAAGCATTATTCTTTGCAGGCAGCAAGCTCAAGAAGGAAGATTGTCAAAATACTAATGCAAGAACTGTGGACTGACACCCACAATACCAGATAGCCTTTCAGGACCTTTGAGCTGCTAGATCATTTTGCAGGATAGTCCTTTGATGAAGGAATTACTAAGCTCACAATTTGGAATAGATCTCCCATATCAGATTGTACATTCATGGCCTGAGGCTGTAAACAATTAATTTACACTATTTTTTTAAAATATGCATCATGCAATGAATGTCATAGAGTTCCAGTCAACTGACCTACAATATCTTAGGTATAATTGTTCAATGTACCTGTAATTCTCCCTTTGTCAATGGTGACACTGTTAGGTACGCTGCAGAAAGTAGCTCTTTCCAACACTTGCTAAGGAATAAAAGTATCGGGAGTTGGTGTTTTTAGGAAGCAACTGAAATATGTGAGTTGTCTGGGAGTACTGTGACCCTGGTTTGATGTGTTAGAGTGTACTACTGAAAGGATTATACAGAATGAGAGGGGATTATTTTCAAGCAGGTATGGTTTCTCCCACATGGTGAAAAAACATATGACTCACTTTGTGCTAATCACACAGTATTTCTGTAGAAGTACGTGATAGCAATTTCTTCAGTTCTTGTCAGTAATGTACCTTCCTAATAAGGTGGAGCTGCTGAAAGGGAACTAAGAATCAATAGAAGTTGAAAGTCAGTGAAATCTGAAATGTGAACCTAATGATGAATCTCTTCAGCTTTATACTTTCTCCCATGCTTCCCCCACCCCTTCAAATTCCTTCTAAAATCTCCAATTATTTTAGTCCCTCCTTAATATAGGTCTCAGAAGAGCATCTCTGCCACATCTACCTTGCTCACAAAGCACGAGGAGACCAACTATGCAAAGCATAGCTCTGCCCCTAATAACGTGTGAGAGAAGTTCTGGATAGACATCACTGTGCTGAGTACCCTGCACAGCACAGAAACCCTTTTCCCATCAAGACATACCCTTTATATGTGCTAGATTGCACTATTAAGGAAGAGAGCTTATTTCAGGTCTTGCCAAAATCTATGCAAAGTCACAAAAATTTTACATTATTTGAAAAAGTGTGGGGCAAAGGTCTGATGCTTTTCTGGTCTTTACCTTTCACTCCTCTTCAAGTCTTCACAATAGCATTTCCACCAGCAAAAGCCCTTTTTTTCAGGCTCTGTTTTTTGCATAAAAATTAATATGCTTCTAAAATAGCTTATGTCCTGCTTTCCTGATCCCAAACATCATATTTGAAGTCCACTCTACATGCCATATTGCACAAGTTGACACAAAATCTGCTCTCTATTCCTTTTACCCAAAACATCTGAAAACTTCATAATCACTCCTTTGGAGAGCTGATGATACAGATCCTGAGTCTGACTGTATCTGGAAGCGCAGTGGCCTGGATCTTGCATTTCAGATCTGTATCCCTGTTGGAAACAAACCTGCAAGTCTGGATTGTGGGTCTGTTGCCGGAGACTTTCCTTACAGTTTTATAAACCATACCTATTCATTGCGATCCTCTCTTTCCATCTACAGCTGCTTCCTCCTCATGGATGAGTCTTGAACAGAACTGTTTGCACCAAACATAACAGCTGTTTGCTGCCAAAAAGGAGGAGTCCCAGTTCTCCCTCCTTGGAGCACATTTTTGCTCTTATCCTCTGCCAGCCTTTTCTGTTGTTCTTTAAGCTTTTAATCACCCAGTAAAAATGGTGGATATTCTTCTGCTATCTTAGCAAGCCAGGTGGATCACAGTATGCTCCAATGAGCAGACTGACATTGTGCTCATTCACAAGAGTGAGTGCACGGTTTGGAGGAGATGAGGGAGGAGCCTTACTGCTCTATTTGATGGATGGAATTGAATCAGCTTGGATATCTGCTGGATGCCTTGACAGTGGTTTATGGTCTATCACAGGGGCACCTTATCACATGCCTTTGAGCCCACTGCCTGGAGATAAATGATTGTTAGTCACAAGTTCTCTTGTCATGGTGATGCCTTTTTTCCTGGTCTCAGGAATGAAAACTAGACACAGTTGGAGGTTAGAGGGTTGAGGGCTGTTTAGCTCAGTATTTTAATAGGATCCTGTTCTGATACATCACGTCACTGAGGTGGAAAACGTCTCGATACCCACCATGGATGCATGCTCCCTCTCCTCTCTTCTCTTTCTTCTACTCCCACCCCACTCATGCGCACAACTTACAGACCTCATCTCCCTGGGGGGCCAATAAGTTTACAGAACATGTTCTACTGAGAGGAGCCATGGCTCCTCAAGATAGTAGAATGTTTGGTCTTCTAGCTCTACAGGACCTTGGAACTATGCTGAGTTATCAGACTTAGAGAAGTACAAGTACACATGCTAACACTTGTGGATACACAGAACTGTGTAAAAGGTATGGAAAGAAAAGCAAAAAATCTTTTTGGCATCAATGGACACACGCTCACTAGGACCTGGAACGCAATGCAGAGATACAAAGCTAGTAAACACCTGAGACAGTAAAGCTACATAATGTGGTACAAGAGCTTGTCTGGTAACAGCACAGCCCTGTTTCCACCATGCTGTGTGCAGGGCAGGGTACCTTGCTTCCTTAGAGAGACAGCACATCTGTTTGGAAAGCAACTGGCCCCAAACAACACAGCTGCAGAGGGCAATTAGCTGCCACAGGTGTACCAAGTCTGGACAAATCCTCCACAGTGAGAAGGCTGAGGACAGTTGTCTTGCTCCTACCACAGATAGGGCCTCCTGTAGGCTAGCAATGTACTACAATAATGGCTTGCCAGCTCAGGCTCAGAACCAGGTCTGAACGGTGCCTCCCAGCTCTGTAGTTGAGGCACAGCATCACCCCAAAAGCACTGTTCTGCTCCCAGTGAAGGGCACTCCACAGACCCACTTTGGGGTTAACACACAGCCCCAAATTTAGAGGTCTTTATGCCTATTATATAGGTATTCTGGGTCATGTGACCCTCATGGATAATTAGGTGACAATTGGAGAAGAAAACACTACACCTATTACAATGTTTCAAGTAACAAAGTGTTCATTCATTACAAAATTACTTTGTTAACACAATTCTTGAATAATAATTATTCCTTTGTATTGAAATTCTTTTGTCTCTTTGTTGTGCTAATAATTCTAGTGAATTTCATTCTAGCCTGTTAGAAATTAAGTTTTCAGCCTCCAGAAATTAAAAGTTCAGAAGGTTCATTTGAGAAATGCGGAGTGCTACATCCTAGACAAAACTATTGACCATGACTTCATACTGTTACCACTGCTACTGTTTAAAATAACTGAAAAAACCCAAAACATTTTACTTGCAAGTTTGAGCAGTGGAGGAATTTTTGTATCAGCAGCTAATTTAACAGGTTATTAAGGAAGTATAAAAGTTCTAAAGGAGCTGGTCTTGATGATCTTGATGGGCCCCTTCCAACTCAACATATTCTGTGATTCTATGATAAAGGATATTGATGTAACAAGGACCTTCAAGCTGTGCTTCTCTGAACACTCTTCCAGATCAGAAAGCTTCTTAATTCTAAATGTTCTATTATTCCCTTCCTGGAAACATCAGGTTTCTTTCTGAGTCAGCCAAGACCACCCAGGCTGATTTAATCCCCAGCCCAATGCATCTCACTGACAATTTCCACAGCACAGAAGGAGATCAGACTCCTTCATTGGGCCAATTACTGCACCCCCAGGTGCAAGATTTGGAAGGTGAGAGCTCATCTCAAAATCAACAATCTGGATGGTTCTCTTCACACAAAAAATAAACCACATCCATGCAATTCATACAGTCTAGTGTTTATAATATAATTGTTGGGGTTTAAACCAAGCTGGTAACTAGGCCCCACAGAGCCATTCACATTTCCATGACATTGGCATGAATTCTTCCCTTTTCCCTCTGCCTATCAAAATCAAAATCAAAATCAGTAATCATTTTGATGTATTTGTTTGTTTGTTTGTTTGTTTGGGGATTTTGTGAGTGTTTTTGGTTTGGTTTGGTTTTTCGGTTTTATTTTTGATTGTTTTTTGTGATTGTTTTGTTATTTTTTTCCAGAAACAGATTGCTGAATTAAAGCAAACAGGGAAAATATATACTTCTTGGCTGGAGAGTCGAATTTATATAACACATTTCTTCCAAGCTTTTCCTTTATTGTGTTTAAGAGTCATTCTTTCTATTTTCCAGCATATCCTGTCTGACTCCAGTCCAGTAGCAGTAATTACCAACCATGTCTTTTCTTCTCTTGATTTAGAAAAGAGGTAGAAAGAACCCCAAAGAAAGAAACTCTGCATTTGTAATAGAGATATGGAAATTTCTGGGTTGTACAGCTGACTGGGCATTTAAGAGGTTTGGCTCCTCTTGCTTGTGAACTGTGGCTTATTAGTGTTAATTGATGAACAATCTGACAAAGAATTAGCATGAAAATCCCTCCTTCTCCTTTTCTTTCAAGCTCTTTCCTACAATTTTTCTTCTTTTATCTTCAGTTATATGAAAGTCTCATCAGAGATACACACTCTGAGTCAAGGTTCATGTTAGTCATCACATTAGCCACTCTACATGGCAGAAGTGGAAGTGGAAAAAGAAAAGTGGAAGAGAAGACTTGAGAAACTGGAACAGAAGGTAGAAACCCCAAGGCACCTCAAACACTCCAGAAATCCTGCCAACTGGAAACATCAATGACAAGGATTTTGTGTATTTGTGGATGCAAATGGACCTTCTGGAAAGGAAGACACACCGAAGGTAGCTATTTTTATTTTAATATTAATGTACTGTACACATTAGGCTTAATAGCTATATTTAAATGAAGAAGAGTATGACATCTAGACAGTCATAGACATTTGAAAAGTGCTATGCTTTAAAAAGAATGATGCATTTGAAAGGCATCAGCTTGATAGGAGAAGCTGAAAGAAAGGAAGGGACTGCTGCATCATTTATAATAGATTTCAGATTGCAGGGCTGAATATGCAGTTTTGGATGGTTTGCAGAATCTGAGTCCAGATGGGATATCAGGGACTCAAAGGAGAAACAGAACTGCTAAAGTTCCTTTTTTTAAGTTGAGGAAAAGCAATCAGAGTGTGTCAGGCTGCAAAAAATAACTGTTCAGAAGGAAAACAGAATAGTGCATAGTGGACTGCAAGATCAGCAAGATCCTAGAGACTGTGAAAGGAAAAACAAAACCACATATCCTGAGAAAGGGTTTTAAAAGTACAAGTTGACTATATTTGCATGATAAAAAAAAAAAAAAAAAAATTATTTTGAGGAGAGTCACCATGCCTCTGAGAAGCAGTTATTTTGCAAAAGTCTTCAAAAAGGGAGGTACTTAAAGAAGAGTATTTCCAGTCAACTTAGAGAATCAGCAGTCTTTGTGAGAGTTGGTCAAGAATCAGGTGCTTCCAGTGCATAGATACTACTTTGAGGACAAATGCAACTCTCACAAATAGGCTACTGGGGCTCTAATGCATGGCATATTGTGCAGAGACAACTGCAGCTGTTGGAACAGAGAGGTAAACTTCAGATCTTACAATGGGGAATAATTCTTTGAAGTTCTTTCTGCAAACCGATTACCTTCTATTTAGGGTGAACACAGCCCACATCAGGGTTAGGGATAGTCTCACCTAACTTGAGTTGTCTGCAGTGCACATATCTACACCTGAGCTGGCCCACTGGGTCCCCTTCTGTGAAATGGAGAGGATGAAGAACTTTTGTAATTCAATCAATTCACTTATTTTATGTGTCTGCACCAGGTCCCAGAGAATTTTGTCCTTGAATTGTCCATTCTTCTCTGCCTGCTGGACACTGGGCGGGGGGGGGTGGCTGACTCAAAGATAAATAAGCACATGAAGTCTGATAAATCCCACTGAAGGTCTCAATGACAGAGTTTGTTCTTTAGAAGCACTGAAACCCAGCAGGATTCAATCACCCTGTCTTCTCTATCATCAGCTTATTGTGTCATACAAAGATATTTTAAGGGAAACATTACATTGTCCAACATTAAATTTGTTTTTATCCCCTGAGGGAAAAAAATAGTATCTCCATAAAAAAAATAATGATGGGTTATAAAGGCCATTTTCTATATGAATATAGGTTTACTAGCAATGGAGACAAGGGATACCACTTCTGTCAATGAGATGATCATCACAGTGAAATTACTGTCCTTGTATTTTCTGGGGAGGTTAGATTTGTAGTTCAGAAAAACAGAGTTTTTGTGTTTGGGAGGGCACAGTGGGGCTGCTTCTTGCAGGATGCTTTGCATTTTTCAGGGTAAAGCTGACAAGCAAGGATTTATAGTATATCATTGGAAAAGAGGAGTTTTCCTTACATCGATGAATTGATAAATCTGTTTCTGGTAACAGGGGATAATGAATTACTACATAAAGAGCAGAACCAACCATTTCGTAATCCGTCATGTTTTTGAGAAAAATGCCTCAAGTAAGAATCTTGCAATTATCTTTTCTATGACTGCATGAATTTTGAACATGCTGAATACAAAACTAGAATTGTCCTGTTGTGTGTTAATTCTTTCAGCAAATATACTTTTGTGAATATTACTACCCAGACATACAGACACCATCATTCTACAAAAGTCTCCTTCATTTACCATACCTTTAGAAGCATACAAGTGGGAAGGATGGGTGTCAGCTCTATTGTTCCATCCTGCAAGGCTTGAAAAAGCTGTGCTGGCAAATGGGTCCAAGCCCAGAGTGCCAGGTAAAGTTGGCCTAGCAAACAGCTGTGGTGGTGTCGGGACTTACTGTGTTCTTTGAGGGTTTCTAACAGCTTCTTCCCCTTTGGAGTGGATGGCACTGGCCCTGTGCCTCAGCTCCCAGTGTGCATGCCGTGACTGTGGGGCAGCAGGGCAGTCAGGGGCTTGGGCTCTGCTCTGCTGGATGTTCAGCAGGGTCAGCAAGTATCAGCAGAAAGGTCGAGCAGGCAGCTGCAGACATCAACAGCTCCCTAGTAAAATTCACATAAAGCTGTATAAATGCCCTAGGCAATGTCTGTGTAAGAATCAGGACTAATGTGGGTTAGAGGGATTTCTGCAGGTGTCTTCTCCAACCTCCTCCTTGAAGATCACCAGCATTAAAGCAATGTGGCTTTACTAGCTGACTTGCAAACCTTAGAATGGGTAATTTTGTCTTGGACAACCTGTTCCAGTGCTGATGAAAAAATTCATGTCAAATCTGAACCTTCCTTATCCTGATCTGTGGCTGTTGTTTATTTTTATGTATTCTATTACTGCTGATGCTGAAAGGAGTTTCTATCTCCCCTTCAAGTTCTACAGACTGAAGTTAGGCCTCTCTTTAATCATCTCTTCACAGTACCAAACAATCCCAAATCCCTTAACATCTCCTTGTTGGAATTCTAGGTAGTGACCATCTGTATAGCCTCAATCCTTTGGACTCCTTCCAGTTTCTCCACAACCCTCTTGGTCTGGAAGACGCAAAACTGGACTGAGTTTTGCAAGGTGTGGTTTCACCAGGGCCAATGAGACAAGGCTACTTGCCTTTTTTCTGTTGACCTTGCTCCTCCATGTATACCACTGCTTTACAGTTTGTCTTATTTGTGAGGAGAGCACACTCTAGGTTGATATTGAGTCTTGTGTCCATCGTAACTCTCGGGTGCTGTTCAACAGTGAGCCAATCTGTTTCTCATATATATTCATGTTTGTAACAGTGGAGTTACTCTGCCCGGGATGGAGGACTTGATATTTCTTGCTGAACTTCTTGAAATTTCTATTGGTCCCATCCCTGAATTTTCCAAGGTCCCCTTGAATTAAATCTCTACTGCTTTGCATATCAAGTGTCTCCAATTTAACTCAATCCACAAATTTGCTGAGGCTTTGTCCTGCCTCATTGCCTGGCTAACTAATGAAGATAATCAACCCCTGACATATTTCATCCATAACTGGTTGCCAATTGGGCACTTAGCCACTGATTACTGCCCTCTGATTCTGACAGTCCAGCCCATTTTTAACACATCTAATAACCTGTCCATCCAGCCTGTGGTTTGGATCAGTCTCAAAAAGCACTCTCCCCTGCAATGCCCAGGCAAGGCCTGGCAGACACAGCAAGCTGTGGACCGTTCCCAAAAGGCCCTCTGGGCAGGAAACAATTGCATGCTAGCTGGACATGGCATTAAATATTCACATTTTTAGTGTGTTATTCAAAAGGAGAGACTGTCCCATAAAATAATTAAGGTTATAGTCAGGTCTTAATTAAGGGCAATTTTAAAGGAGGAAATTGTGTTTTCACTAAACATTGCATTCAAGCATGGAAGTCAAGAAGGTTCACGTAAAATCAGACTAAAAATTTTCAGGTGCTCCTTGAAAAGAGTTTGTTCTTTCCCAAGAGCCTTTCTTGTAACTATTTAGGGCTTTTTTAATCTAAAAATCCCCAGAGTAGAGGAAGGAGACGTCAGGTATCTCTTTGTTACTTGACGTGACTGTCTATAAGTCTATTCCATAGAGAAGGGATAATCCAAGTGTTAAGAAGCTGCTGTTTCTATCTCAAAAATGTTTCAGCATGTAGAAAACAATTACTAGGTTTAAATTAGAATGATAATTCAAGATATAACATTTTGTTTGGGAGGAGAAATTATGAAAATATTTTGGTTTAAGTCTTCTCAATCATCTAGGGGGGTTTAGCTACATTTTTAATCCTAATTTTAATTTTTATTCATATTTAATTCAAATGAAACCTCTAAAGAAAGAATTATTTTTGCCTGAAGAAAACCAAATCCAACAACATTGAACTTGAATGCTTAGACAGATGAACGTTATCTAGATCTTCTACAAGAAAAAAGTTTGGCCTTACTGAAAGTGCACTTACTGAGAAAAATGCAATCATTTTTCTTGCAATTTATACTTGCTTTCATGAACAAAGTACTACATATTTTCTCCTACATTAGCCATCTTAATTGTGTTGGTAGAGAAAATGGAGTAATGCTAAACACAGAATGACCCGGCTAGCCTAACTTCCCCATCAGTGTCTTAGGAATCAGCATCTGGATATTTTGGCTCAGTCTCAAGCAGGAAAGCAAAGATGCAAAATCATTGAAGTTTATCATAAAGTTGTTATTATATGTCTGCACAGCATCATGTCCAAAGAAGTTTACTTTCACCAGGGTCTTGAAGCAGAACTCTGATAATGAAAGATAATTCACTGGAAAGGAAGGAAAGAAGAAATGCAAAATTTAAGACTATGGGGTCTTTTTCTTGTTCTGTTACACCAGTGGAGGTGATTACCTGATGTGTATATTTTTCAGGGGATAAAACATAACAGTATTCAGATAAAAATATCTAAATTGTAAAGGGTAAATAAGTCTTGTGTTGGATAACAGCACATTCCAAAACACATGGATGCCTTGGGAGTGTCTGAGAGAGAACTAGTGCATTTTAAATTGAAAGGCTTTCATCCCAAATCTGTCTTATCAATGACTGAAGTGTTCATTAAACTTTTGGATTAGCTTTGAAACTGATGTGTTTTTTACAAAGGGGTTCATCAAAAGAGAGCTTGTACCTGCGCATTTTTGTCTCCAGCATAAGAAATTCAATCCACAGCTCTTGTTCCAGTTTGGGTAAACTATCTGAAAGTGAATCAGTGCAAATGTGGTGCATTCACAACTGCTCCAGGCTAAGCAGTCACATGGGAATAGCTATTTTGGCATAACGATTCTGGAAAAAACTATCTGCATAAAGATGTTTACTTGGGAGTAAGTATTCAAGCATGAAATAGATGCTGTCCTTTACCTTCCTAGCATATATTATTCTGACTTAACTGCCAGATGTTGCTGGATACAGCATAAAACTCTCATTTGCCACCTGAAGATTGAATATAGGGTGGAGACACAGTAACAGAGTTAATAAGAAAAGCAAAGCTTTCACTAAAATTGAGTGGCTGCATCAGGTTAATCGTGTGGCTTGTCCTTAGCTCTCACATATGAGGGTGAGTAACCCGTTGAAGTCCTTGCAGAGTCTCACCTCTGTTTTTAGTCACTGCATGATGCTGGCCATTTCTGCTTCGAACATTCCAGTGGTCTGGGCAGCCACAGTGGTAGGGTAGAGCTCCGAAGTGTTTTTCACATCTTCAGAGTGGCCAATAAAATGATTGGGATTTTTTTGGCTTTTTTTATCTTGCCTTTTTTTAATCCCAAACCAAAGCATACCACAGTCCCTCCTCATCCTTTATAGCTCTGCTGGCACAACAGTGAGGGAAGGGGAATTGTGATGCTCAGAAAACTGCACCATGAGTGAGAGTAGGTTTGAAATTAGTAGGAACACCCTGGAACCCCTTAAATCTTTAAATTAATTTAGCCTCTTTGTTCAAGGAATATCCATATTCCATACACTGCAGATCCTGTTGTTCTACATGGCTCATTGCTTTTTAGCCAGAGAATTAAAATGGCCCCAGTAATAGAAAGTTATATTAATTTTATTAGATTGTTATTCAAGAACATTAGAAAATATTAATGTCTTTTTATAGTTCTGTTTTTAAAGACACTTTCTATTTTATGTAACAAGGATCATTAACACTAAGAGAACAGTTCTGTTTTCTTGTGCATGTTATTAAACATGTCATAATATTTCAGGTGTATTACACAGAACATTGAAATGAAAGACCTTGCCTTTAAAAGCTCTTCGTGCCCTCATCATTATACATGTCCAAATTTTTATGGTCTTAGTTACAATAAATGTGAATTGAAAATATTATTCTGGAAGCTGCACAGTTAAGAATAATGGAGTAGTTTACATAGCAATATACTGCTTGCCAGTAATAAGGATACCTGCACTAGTCCCTGTATGTTAGTGATAAAATAAAATAGGAATACTAATGTAGACTTATGCTAAAATAAAATGTGCAACCAGACATTATGCATCACAGGAAATAAGCCTGTTTTCCACTCTTCCAGACTGCTGTTAACCTCATCTTATGGGACTATCACATTTCTCCTCATCTTGCCTTGCATTTACCACAGAGGTCACACTCTATTACATTGTTCATTCAAGCAAGAGTGGTAGAAGTCAGAGGGGTATTTAGGGCTAGGAAGGGATCCAAACAGAGCTAAGTGGACATTTTGATCAGAAACATCCTGCTCTAGGCAGACACATACCAGCCCATCACCCCTCTGTGTGAATAAAAGGACCATAACTGGCAGCCTTTTATATAATGGACTGTTTTCATTCTGCCTTCAGCTGCAGAGACATTAATTTGCTAAAGTTGCAGTGATTCAACAGAGCTTTGAACTTAGGTGAGACTGAAGTACTCTAGCGGCTGTGATCTCTGGGCAGCGTATTGCCTCTTTCCATTTTCCCTTCTTAGGCATGCAGAAGACATATGCATATTTTTATTCCTTCATTCCCTCCCCACTACTGTCTTCTCATACTGCCTTGAAGTTTATTCCAGTCCTGTGATGCATTCAGCAGGTCTCTGTACAGGTTCATGTGTCATCACCAGGAGACTCAACTGTCCTCTGGCTTGGGAGAACCGTACTTTAGTAAACCCCTCAAGGATGCAGGTTTTTTCCAGGAACCTGTGCAAAGACCTGTGTGTGACACTCAACCTTCAGAAAAAAATTGGAGCTGGAGGTTAAAGAGAAACACAGTTTGGGGAGAAAACTCTGTTACAACAAGAACAGTCAGAATGGGATTGCAGTGAGAAATGGGAGCTGATACCTGATGGAAAACTGATTGCTTGTCCTTACTGTAGCCAAGGTCAGAACCACAACCCGATTCACTGACGTAATCAGTAGAAGGGTTTTATTTGTCTGGTGTGATGTCTATTGAATTCAACAGTAGAGGCTTAAATCCTGGTTTATTTTCACTCATCCCCATATTCCCCTTCTCCTAGTTCAATGCAATTGCCTCACTCCAGTAGTCCCTCCCTGCCCAGCCAGCTTGGACGCGCAGCACCCCACACCTGTGTGACATGTGAGGGGCCAGCCCAAACACCCTATTCAGCAGGTGAGATGCCTTTCCCAGTTCCTTTAACGATGCACATGGTTTTTCAGCACAGCTGTGTGCATTTGGCTCTTTTCCTCCAGGTGAGTGGGTTTTTGTACATAATCAGGAGGTGACTTGACCTTTGATAAAGAGATCTGAGCGCTGTGTTTGCCAGCAGGACGCAGGGTGACACATATGGTATTTTTACTCTGTGCTATGTCTGGTTTCTTTCTGTCCATGTGTACATGAAAGTAGGGGAACTCATGGATTTGACAGATGTGCTTGATAATTCTTTTCAACCAGAACACACCAATGTAGATATGTATTAAAAACAAACAACACCCGCCTCCCCAGCCTCTACTGGTAAACACATCTCCATGTCTACATTGTCCCCATTGCCAAGTTCCAGTGCTTCCAGGGTGCTGGCAGTCTGTTCAGGAGGAAGCATCACACCCCAGCTTTCTTTTGTCACAGGTTCATGGCCTGCAGATACTGCTGGCAGGTTCTCAGGGTTTGGATCAACTTTCTTTTAGGCACTGGAAACAGCAGCAGCTGCTGAGTGCTGAGTGTTGCCGATAAAATCGTCAAACTTGCTAGCATTTTGGTAAATATTGCACTTGGTGGAGACGATCAAACACACAGAAAGAAACTTGGTTTGCAGATGCAGTCTGTCCTTTTCAGCAGAGAGCACAGAAGGCAGGCCATGCAGTGGACTGGATACTAGAAGGGCTTGTGGGGGAGCCTTTGTCAAGGAATGGACTACAGACTGTATGAGCCCCAGGGTGGGCCACCAAGTACCTTTTTGGCAGGAGTCAACACATCACTGATGGACACCTTCAGGTCTCAGCCACAATTGTGTCATGAATACCAAAGGAGAACCATGGGCCAACTGAATTCACATTTAAAAGAAGAGGGTAGCAAACAAAGTAGAATATTGGACACAATGAAAAGAGAACAAACGAGGCCTGGGAAAAGAAGAAACAATGTAGGGAAATGGAGACAAGGATCCAAGCAGCCCTATCACCTTTTACTTCTATCCCCTCAGTCATATGCCCTGCCTCTTTACCAGCCCTTTTTCCTCATTTTGGCTCTTCAAAGAGCTCTAGCTAGGGCATCACCAAACGGGATGAAAGAAATTTATCCAATACCAATTTGGTGCAAGTAAGCAGACCATTCTTTACTGGGGGCACAGGGGATAGCTCCTTTGAAACGTGTTGCACTCAACAAACAAAACCCACCCCTTTTATTTTTCTGCTAAATCATTGCCACATAAGTTCTTTTACATACTATGCATACTATGACCGCTCTTTAATTTAATTTTTACATTCATTGGTTTCAATAGTCAATAACTTCATCAATATTCCTATCCTAAAACAATCATTGGCTATTTCTACTCAGGTCTACTGATTAGAATCCTTGATATTAAAATCAAGGTGGGAAGGGTAGGTATTCCAAGCAGCATAATTGGTGAGTGTGGTCGTCTCCACAGTTTCTTGACCGAAACATAAGGGTCGAGTAACTTCTTGATGAGGTTTCTATGGTTACACAGCACTCCTGATATTTCTATACCTTATACTTCACAATTTTCTACTTATAATCTTAGCTAACCCTTTAATATTATTTAATGGATTATTTGATCAAAATATTCATCACAAGGGGATTAGGAAGATCATGGTGAATCCATTAGTCTAGGACAGGTTTTTACTCTATGTTTTTCATGTTTTGATATCAAAAGAAAGCATTCACCAGAAGATAAAAGTGTTAGTTTAGTGACATAAGAAGGGACTCTTGTTGGAAAATAGAATTTGATAAGGAACTGACGCTCCAACAAGTCTGTGAGCTGCTGACAACACAATTCCTTAAGGCACTTCTATAAACCATGTTCTGTCCATGGCAGACATACTATTAGAAGACAAAACTCTCACTTGCCTGATGAACTGGACTAGAAGTCTATCTAAAAAGACAGTTTTCTGAGACTTTACATGAAAAGTTAACTGCAATTTTCCACTCCTTGAGCCCATGTGGAAAAAGAAAAGCAGGACAAGACAAGATTTAGGATTTATTACTTGTGCCCAGAGATTGTCCCTAAATGTAATACTTCCACAGGTCTGCTTAAAAAGGCATATTGGGATGCCTGATTTGAAGCCATTCATGGAAGCCCTGCACAAGCAGTGAAGTGCCACAGCCTTTTGCCATAAAAAATTATTAATGAGGACAAAGTTTCTACTGTGAGGGACCCACAGGGACTCTCTCTAGGCCCAAGTGAAGCAGCTTATCTACTCTTCCTTGTTGAGGATTTCTTTATCAAAAAGCATTATGGTTGGAAGCTCACCGTTGTGCAGTTGACAGGCTGTTCTTTCTTAGTTCTTCAGGCATATGCCATGCCCTCAGGCTGTAGCAAAGATTTGTAGTCCTTACACAGGACAGGTAGCACAGGCAGCATGGGCAGGAGTACTCAGCATTTGGCTCTTCACCTTCGATTAGTTTCTTCTGTTGGCTGAGATGGATCACTAAGTGCCTGTGATCCATCCATATCCTGCTTAGGACCTCTCAGCCTGTGCATACTTGGTGATCCTCCATGCCTATATTTTTGTTTTGCTTTTGTAATGAATCTTGAAAATGCATTTGGGCAACATACAAAACCAGCTTTGTGTTGTGACATAAATGAGGATTTGACTGTTCATTGTATGAAAATTGGATCCATAGCATAAAGTCCAAGCTGGTAGGACAGACCACAGACAATGTGTTAAAAGTGATAAATTTTTCTGCTTCCAGGTGAAGGGAATGAATTTCTCATTATTTCAGGTTCCCCAAAGAAATAGGAAAGACAAATGTCATTTACTGTAATAATAGGAATTTCATACAGGAGTAAACAAAATGCTTGGTTTTTTTCTTCAAGAAGTCATTTCATCCTGGCAGAGGGACTAACTGGTGTTCTGGGAGATCCTTTTCTTGTCTATCATAAACATCATTAATATATGTATGTCTGTGTCTTCTTGTCTGCTGCAAGCACCCAAAGGGTTATGCACTTGAATGTAGGGTTGTATCTTGAATCAACTGCCAACTGCCTGTCTATTATGGACTCCTCTGGAGAGAGGTTTCTCCATTCAGAAATGTCATTGTAGTACATGTTTTTTTCTTTCCACCATGTTATTTAATAGACCATTAGCGGTTGTAACTGCCCAATGCAGATATACCATTTGACTGGCCGTGATCTGGTGGTGACTAAGTGTCCACTTCCAAGAAACCCAAGATAGTCCTTCTGAAAATGTCACAGATAAAGACACTTTGGTTCCTGAAACATTTTGCACCTTTCCCTGCAATGGCTCCTTAGGTACTCTACAGTAACTTCCATTCTCACAAGGATGATGATCAGTGTACAAACAGGGGTTGCAGTTTGTGCAGTTTACTGTGAAAATAAGGCATAGTTTTATTGTTCTCTGAGACCTGATAGCGATGGTAGATCAGGGTACCAGCAAAATGCTATAGGAATTCTTCACCTTCTTATTAGTATATACGTGTGATACTGAAGTCAATCACAGCATTATCTTCATTTGTTCCATCTTGGATTTACTTCTAGGCCACTTCCCAGACAGGGAAGGCCTTGGTGATGAACTGCTGTTGCCACTCTCAGGGCAATAGCCTGCAAATTCCTTCTACTCAGAGACCCCACAAGTTTTACTGGCAGGTTTTCTGCAATGTGGAGGTTTGCTTTGGTTTGGATGCCAGTGTTTTTCTTCTTCTCTCTTTCTTGCTGTCCAGTGTGTGGCAAGGAAGCTGCTTAGTTTATCTAGAATTGCCAGTATTTTTTCTGTAACATCCTGTACTAAGAGGGCTGTTTTCTTTTCCTACTGGAGTCGTCCTGAGTTAGTGGAGGGCATTTAGCCTTAATGTTTTCCTGGCCATGGACTCGGTTTATTTAGTAAAAGTGACTGCTTTCCACATTTCTTGGGTTACTCTCTGCAGCAGGAGAAACACCTCTGAGTCATTCATACCTTTTAAGATACAATATATTTAGACATTCAAACAAGACTTCACAGTCTCTTAGTTTAGTGTAGAGGAGCCAAAATTCTCAGTGTGCTTTGATATTTTTTGTGTTCTATTTGTCTTACACATAGCTGTACCATATCACAGTTTAGGTATTAGGGTCTGGTGCTCTGTAGCTGAAAGAAGAGACATTAGTCTTCTGACTGAGCCTCTGTGCAGCAAGACTAAGTCCAGGGTATTTAATATTCTGCTGTGGGTATGTAATCATGCCCTCCTGTTGTCCGACTCAACCTTTGCCTGGCTGATGTTGTCCAAGTACCTGGTGAAAGTTTCTGCCTCTTCCTCTTACCGCATAACAAAACAGAGCAACAAATCTTACATTTAGCGTTTTCTAGTTGGGGAGTTTCCTCTTTACTCTCAGTGTTATTTCAAGTTGGTGCAAGTCATCATCATTTTTATTACATCTTGAATAGAAATTTATGTACTGGCATAGCTACTTTTCTCTCCATGCTTTCCCACTCCTTTCTGCCTTCTTCCCAGTCTATCCCATCCAATATATTTGGGTTCTAGTTTCACACATACACTTCTGACATCAAGTTGAGAGAGTCTTCTTTCACTACATATTTGACATTCTTCAGTTAAGTAAAAGTAAAGTTTCTGTTTTCTCTTAGCAGAAAGTAAAGTTTCTGTTTTCTCTTAGCAGTTTCCTTAGAGAGAAATGGGGATGAGATGGATGTGCAAATACAACTCAAGAGAAGAAATGAGAATTTTGTCTGATGGTATTGACAGCACTACCCTTTGAAGGGTCAAAATGGCATCTAAGTGGTTCAGTTCAGCCATGAGTATATACTGCTATACCGTAGAACTCCTAGTTTTACATCTATGAGTCAATAGCTAGCTGTAAGCCACCTGTTGTGTCTGAATTCTGAATTCTTCCCTTTCCCCCTCATGAGTACTGCAGAAGTACAAGCATGTATTACCAATGTCAGCTTCAGTTCAGTTTTTCAGCTGTCTCTGTCAAACATTTTGGATTTGGGCTTCATATTTTTAAAAAAAATTAGCAATTGCTGAAACTCATCTGTTTCTGATCAAAGAAGGATGGTGAGGTAACTCAAGGGTCTCATTTTATGAACTTCTCATAAAAAAACTTGAAAGAGAAAGATTCTGGTTTTATTTTGAAATAAGCAGGATCCACTGACGCACACACTTTAAGCATCCTTGTTTTAGAATATAGTGTGCTGCCAGGAGAAAAAAACAATGAAGTGCATCCCTGCCTCCAGGTAGTTGTTGCATTTAATGATTCATCTACTTAAATGTCAAAGCAGATGCTTGAAATCAGACTCTACTTGAATGCGGAGGAGTGGCCTTCTTGTACCCATCACCACTGGCACTGTGACTGGATATGGTAGTTGCAGTGTCTAAAACATCACTTTTTTCCCCCCCTTTTCTGTCTCCTGTTCCATCCTTTTATTTCACTTAATGTGGAACTTAAGGGGCCTCACAGAGAAATAGTCTTATCCTAGAGAACAAAGAAAACAGTGTGCTGATTCCACATTTTTAGGAAAAGCTTGAAGTGAGATTATAGACAACTGGCCTCCTAAACAATACTCCACTTTTTTTTTAAAGAAATCCTCGGATTTAAAATAAATTTTTTTTCTCGTTGAATAACCACAGGCACTTAGCACTTTGCACTCATATATGAGACATAGGACAAAGGTGTGAGATTGCAATTAATTTTGTTCTTTTTTATCAAGAACAGTTGTCTATAAATAACATTTGTTTTAGGTTTAGCCCTGTACCTCTTTGACAAACTTGTCTGAAATTCAGCAGTAGCTTTAACATCATTATTGGGTGCTGACAGAAGCTTGCATTCATACAAACACAGAGCAGACTTGTTCCCTTAGGAGTGGATAAGGAGGAAATACACATGCTTTTCTTCTGCCCTTGACCCATCTGTTAACAAGAGAAGTGTAAAAGGGAAGTAGGAGCTGTTTCCAGACCTAAATACCTGTGGTGCCTAACTTAGCTATTGCACTGTTCAAAAATCCAGAGTGCCAAAGGGTGGCACTTAGCTGCCATGTACACTCATTGAAAACATTCTGGTACTTCTCAAGAGTGAGTTAAAGCATTCTCTCCACTGACCAAACAAGGTGCCTCAGTACTTCGTACTTCTGTAGACTGGTTCACAACATCTTGACACTGAGCAACAAAAATGCCAAGAACCAAGAAACAACAAAAACTAACCACAGAGTATGCCTTAAAGCGGGCCTGAATTGGATGTGCTTTATGGGCATTGCTGACTACAATGGAAACAACGAGACCTTTCAGAGATTGTTAACAAAAGAGGCAAAGGAAGGTGCAATGATGCAGTAGTCTAATAAACAGAAATGTCCCCAATACTGACTGAGTACTGGGGAACCGCTCTTGTGACCACCAGCTGGATATAACTCCAGCCACCTCCACTCTCTGGGCTCCAACATCCAGCCAGTTTTTTACCCAGCAAAGAGTGCACCTATCCAAGGCATGAGCAGCCCATTTCTCCTGGAGAATGCTACTAGAGACCTTGTCAAAGTCTTAAATAAAGTCTAGGTAGACAACATCCACAGCATTTCCCTATTCATTAGGCAGGTCATGCTGTCACAGAAGTAAGGAGATCAGGTTGGTTTGCTGCATACAATGTGCAAAAGTCCCACTCCATGCAAAAATATAACCTGTTCCCAGGGACTGAGATTGCCACTCACAGTGTAAAGGCTAGAAACACAATATTCACTGGTTTGATGTCATAGATATGAATTATGAATATTTCTTAGTCATCGCCTCCAGATTGGAATGCTAGTAAGGAAGTGCAATTTGTCCTATTCATTTACTGTGGGTGTTAATACAGAAAGGCCTTTTAACACATTTTTAGCTATCAATGCAGAGAAGATTTTCATGCATAAGCAGAAGTCTTTTAAATTCCTTACTATGCTTCAAGCAGCTATTATGATGGTTTTAGTTTCTTTAAAAAACACCATTTTGGCTGCCTCTGTTTAGGATGCCTCACTTTAAGTCTGATTTTCTGAGCTCTCAGCATGGGCTGAAAGTCTTTGTAACTGCACTATGCCTCAGAGGTAGCTTCAGAAAGTCTGAAGAATAATCTGCACACACATTTTTCTGACCACACAGGTAGCTACTGGACAGGTATAGGTCATAGGCCCGGGGTATCAAGCAGATACTAAGCAGAACCAAGTCCCTAAGCTTGGGGTGTATTTTTTTTCCATTGGCAGTGAAGTTTATTTGCATGCAGTTTTAACTAGCCTGTTCTCTAAAGTCACATGTTATTCCAAATCCTGATGTACATGCATATTTACATATATATATGTATATGTGTGTGTGGATACAGATAACACATGCAGGTGCTATCTGTACAGCTTCCAGTAAGCTGTATCTGATCCTTTTTCCCTGAATAATAAGAGCTTCAGCAAGCCAGACCTCCTCGTCTGAATGCCTGGTTCAGACCCACCTTGCTGGGTATCTCTAGTTCAGCAGCTTGATGATTCCCTTCTTCCTTCAAAAAGCGATCCCTTCTCTTTCCACAAATGCATATAGCTGACATCCAGCCCCCTCAATGACCTGATGTTTCAGCAGCTCTGGCAGCTCTGACAGCTGCACTTGAATCCATTTAAGCAGTGAAAGCTGTAATTTATTCTGGCAGCATGCCAGCTGGGTCAGTCATACCCAGGAACTGTATGTCTGAACTTCAGATGAACCTTTCCCAAGAACATGATGGCAGATGAAGACAGTAATGGAGATTAATGTAAATGAACATCAATACAAACAGTTTTAAGGGCCTAATAGTCAGATGAGAGCTGATGACCCAGACAGTTGTTAAACACCTTAAAACACTTAGTTGAACACTACCTCTAATTCCAAGAGCATGGTTCAAAAATAGAGCTGGGATTTCAACTGTAGTAATGTAATTAATCTTGTGCGAGACAAACGTCATGTGACAGAAGATAACCTGAAGTCAGATCACTTAGCTAAACCAAAAAGCTGGTGCTTCTTGAAGAGAAATTGATACAAATTAAGTGAATACTGCCAACTTACACTATAAAAGAGTTCTGAGTTTTGTGTTCCACAGCATAGCAAATTTAGAATGTAAGAACACAGGGTGACACTAACAGCCCGTATGTCCCGTCTTTGAAGGTGACTAGCACAAGGTGCTTAGAACATAAGAAATAGGATAACTCAAAGTATGTAGTGATCCTTACTAGTAAAGAGGGCTGGGGAAATCTCCTGGGAAATACCTGAACCAGAGTTTTCCTTTAAATAATTTCAGTTAAATAGCCATCAAGGGATCTGTGAAACATTTGTTTTATAAACTTCATATGATTCTGTTTCTTTTTTAAGCATGATTTAAGTTTTGCACTCCATAACTTTTTTAATCAAATGTTTCTCAAGTTAAATCTATATAAATAAAGTACTGCTTTCCATTTGTTTCAAAATCATCTCTTAAGAATTTCATGGAGTTCCTCTAATTCTGTATTAGGAGAAGCAGTGAATGACTGTTTCCTAGGCATGTTCTCTGTACAAGTATTCAATGTTTCCAGTGTTTCCAGGTCTTTATCATAAAACATTTTGGTATTTCTCTCTAAGATGAAATATGTTAATGTTTATCTTCCTCTGTGGTGGAATGCTGCTATTGCTGTCCTTTTCTGCCCTTTCTGCAGTCCAGCTGTGCCTTATCCAAGAAAGAAGACCACAAAAATACACAAAATTGAAGGTAAGGGTGCTTTATTGACTTAGAAAGAAGTATATTTTTAACTGTATTTTCAATTACTTTCCTAATAATTCCCAATACAAATTGCTTTTGAACAACGTCTAAACATTAAGTTGATGTGTTCCGAAGAAACCTCATTTTCACAATGACTGCTGACAATGACTCCTAGATTTCTTTTCCGAATAGAAATGCATCATTAGAACCCACTATACACAATTACAGCTATTTTTTTGTAATGTGCAGTACCTATCATTTATCAACATAAAATTTAATCTGACATTTCTGCAAGTGTTTGTAGTTGTCTTAAATTTTGACTATCCTAAATAATTTTATATTATTTGCACACTTTGGTACAACACTTCTGTGAATAATTTGTGAATATGTTGAACTGCTTGGATTCTATCGCCAAGCCTTCTGCAACTATTTTTGTAACTCTTATGTTAAAATTCATGGCTTCTTATCTTTATGTCTGATGCTTTAACCAGGTTTTGCCCCTGAGAGATCTCTGACTTTGCACATTAGCTTAATTCCTTTGATGATTTTTTTCTTGTAGGACCATACTGAAAGTTTTTTAAAGATACTGGGCACACCATGTTTATCCATTACAACATCCTCATTGGCTTCTCCAAAGAATTCAAGTGGATTTGTGACAGTAGATTACTTCTACCAACCAAATCAATGCTAACTCTCCTCTAATTCTATTCTCTGTCACAGCTTTGTGTTATTTGCTTAGTGCAGTGGTCAATCTTATGAGTGTATAGTTATCTGGAGCTACCTATAAAATTTGGCATCATACTTGCTGTCTTCAATTTCCCTGGTGTTGTTATTAACTAAAGCAATAAGCTCATCACTTAGAAGTGCAGCAAATCTCTAACTGTAGAACTCCTGGGGAAATTCTAGGAAATTCAGATATCAATTCACAGTGGAGCAAGCCTGGTCCACTACAAAAGATGTTTACCTTTACAGGAGGCAAATTTTCACTTATTGACCATATCTAGGGCCAGGAGAAATCACTTCAAGAAACCCAAGTTGCTTAAAGCCCTGATTAAACACGTAGTTTCACCCCATGGTTTGGTTTGTGTGCTTCCAATAAAGTGGCACAAAGGAACTTCAGTTTTAATCCATGTTCCTCTTAGTATTTTGTTCCTAAATTCCTATGGTAAATAGATTGAGCTGGATATTTGAGTGTTAAGTATTTCCATACTGAGCTAAATTCTAATTATCCCTTATACTGTAAGTACTCCATTTATTTTAGGAGACAATGGTACGTAACTTAGCAAAAGGGCAGCAAAATTATTGCAATATTAATAAAAATGCATCACAACAGTTGTGGAATAAACTATTAGGCTTTAAATCAGAGAAGTAATTATAGGCCTATTATCCAATATGGCTACAGCTGCTCTGTGTATTTATACACACAATTGCTTTCACACATACACCAGGAGGATTAGAATGAAATAAAATTCATGAAAGAAAGTATTTATCCAGGGAGTTGGAGTAAAAGCAAAGATTTCATTTCCATACCAAGAAAAATGGAACCAAGCAGCTGTTCAGTTATTTTGGATTCTTGTTCTTGCTTGACAATGATTAAAGATATTAAGAGCACCAAAATGACATGTCAAGATAATAAACGAGGTTTTCTTGGTGATCAGCATCTGTCATCAGAACTCCTATTGCTCTCAGCAGTATTTTGCGACTTATCAAAAATTGCTTCTTCCAATAACGATTACATTTTATTTTCAGTTTCACATACTTTTTTTTCCCCCTCCCTGAATATTGAACTCTGGCATTGCAAAACTCTAAACATCCAAAGAGGAAAATAAGAAAAATGATTGGTAATAAGGGATCTCACAAACTGTCCATTTTAACTGAGTGAAAATCCAAAGCCCATGTGTTCAAAATGTTTATAGGTTTTCAGGAAATCACTACCAATATACTTATGAAGCCCATGTTGGTCTGACATCCAAGTTCCTGCATTTCAGTTTTGGCCATGCACAAACATTTCTGCCATGCTTCTCTTCTCCAATGTGATATTCAATTGATTTCTAACCTAAGTCACAAATTATGTTTTCAAATGCCACTTATTTACTGCTCATGTTGCACTTTGGATCGGGGTAGTTTATGTGGGCACCGGAGAGTGCTTTAGCCACTCTAATCTGCTTTCAGAGAAAGTTAGAAAAACCCCAAACTACAGTAACTTCTTTGAGGAGTAAAATTTTTATGTTACATCCAGGAATTGGGAGAAGGCAAAAGATGAAAAGCGCCTGTACACTCAGCAGCAGTTCCATAATCAACCCCACTGCAGAGTTATCCAGCTTTTGCTTGCACTGCATTCGCAGGACAGAGGCATTGCCACCCCATGCTTTAGGAAATAATCCAACATATTCATCTGGAATAACAAGCCACATGATCTCCTCAGGCAAGAAGAGCGTAGAGAGGAGGAATGCCTCTGCTTATCACAGTCACCACAGGCATGCTGGCTCCTGATAGCACCATCTTATCACATCCAGAGCAGAGTCTCCCAGGCAATTTACTCCTCTCTGTGCTCAGACAATCAAAGTAGCTTAGCTTTGAAAATAGTTTATAGGACAAAAGCAGGTGTCCTGGGATCCTGCCCTGGCAGAAAGCCATACTATAATTGACACCATGAGTCTGAAGACTATAAGAATCCACTTGGTGTGAGCAACAGAAATGACACTGCAATAGGTGGTGGTGCAGAGGCTGTTCATTAGAGGGACCTGCACAGATGGAAGCATGTGGGAGGAAATCAGGCATCAGGATGCAAAGGAAAGGGCATATACAGGCAGTTGGCTGCTGAGACAACTTTCATTTGAACATTGGGCCCACACCAACACCAGCATCACCACCCTGGTTGGTACAGAGGAGCCCCACTACTGTGACTCACCCAGGTCATGGCCAGACTCTCCAACCAGCCAAAACACCGCAGAGAAAACAGCTTCTTCAACTTGACTGTTGTTTCCCCCTTGAACCTTATTTTAGTTAAAGCTGCCTTTTTATACACAGCCTCAGTGTGGTTTCCCTGAGCTACTTTTTCTATGCATCTTGTTCTACTTTTTTTTATATATTCTTCTGCCTCTTCATCCAGACAGGAAAGCAAAGGTTAGAAAAAGGACAACAATTCAAGTAGACATGGATGCAAGGACAAGCCTTTCAGGAAAAAAAGATACAAGAATATTGATACAGCAAGAACAAGAAGACCCAAGTAAGCATGGAGATACCTTACTGCTGGACAGAACGGACATCTTCTGCCTTGCTGTTCCCCTGGCTGGTGGAGACTTGCTGTTTGCCTGCCAGGTTGCTCAATGCTCTAGCTAGGAGGGCAGGAAAATATGACAGCTCAGTGATTTGCACCTTTCCTGACAAATAAGGAAAGAAGAAGTAGGAGTACAATTTGCTCATCTTCAGCTTTTGATGTGATTTTATTACATGGAGGAGAAATCAGAAGGGCCTTAAATCCACTGGGAGAAGGATACTTTTAATTGCCACTGAGGCAGCTAACCAACAGTAGAACATTTCATGGGAGACATTGTTTTGACTGGGTAAGTTTGAGAAGATTAAAGCAATGTATATTATTGTAGTGTTGCCACATATTAGGAACTTGACTACACTTTTGTAAGAGTTTTAAATTACCACACATTGCTTCCCAACTGGAAGGGGGTATTGACAACATTCTGGAAGACAGCTGAAAGGTCACCTGAGATATGCTGACACGGTTACAGTCAATTATAGAGCATTGACTTAACATGCACAGCTTGGATTTTGTTCAGCTTCTCAGGACCATCAAAGAGCAAGGATGGATATCTCTGCATTATCTGCAAGCCTTCAAATGCTTATCAAGACATAAATTGTAAATGATCTTCTTCCAAATCCTGAAAACTTGTATTAACACTGAGTTCTTCCAGATGCAAACCCTGAAATTCGGAGAAACATATGTTCCTATCTTGCTGCAGCCCTACGCAAAACTCGGTCACTGGTTTCTGCAGCTGAGGACCAGGAGGCTGTGACGGTGTCTTTGTAAGCACTCACACAGCAGTTACCACAGCAGTCCTGTGGGATGCAGCAGGATCACCTGACACAGCAGTTTTCCCTATAATAAATGTCAAGATGTCATTGTTGTATCACTACAACACATCTTCTAATTTGATGACCTAGCTGAAGGCCCTGAAAACCCCTACAACTGTTGTCTTGTGTGCCACCAAAAGTGTATCCATTATCCTTCCCAATCTATCTATTCAGGAACATGGAAGATCCCTTTCAGTTATCTAATACATTTGTAGTTCAAGTTTCTAGTGAGTGCTTTTGACAATTTGAAGTTTTTCTCTTTTGCTTAGTTTCTCTAAGCAATGAGTAATTCTCCTTCGCATGATAAACTCTATTGTCCCCTAAAATTAGTCCCCTGTGAAGAAACCACGTCAAAGCAGTGATCTAATGTCAAAAACACCTCTGGCTCTTGAAATCAGAGCAAACAAGAAAGAAGGAAAAGAAAAATTAAAAACACCTTCATTGGCAATTTGGAAGAGAATTTATTTCTTCCTACAGATTGTATGATGAGTAATTCCTTTGCAAATGCTAAATTCCCTCAGAAAGTGTTCTGGAGCAATATTGTTGAATTCTCACGCTTTCAGTATTGCAGTCAATAAAATGAAACTGTCCCTTGATTAAAAATATGATTTAAGAAGGAAAAAAAGCAGGTGGTAAAATAAGAAATAAATATTGAAAATGATAGATTAGTGCTTATAAATCACCCACCTCTCCCTCAGTGGTTCCTAGCAAAGTCCAGCTGCAGACTGGGTTGACCAGGGCAGGAGTGCTGCCATGGTGCTCATGAGGCAGATCTACTCCAGGAGGTTTCCAGACCACATCTGCTCAACACCAAGGGGAATTTTGTATCTCTCAGACTTTTAATTTCTTCTCTACATGAATAATTTTATTTTTTTTAATCATAGAAGGAATTAATTTTGACCACATTGACTGACTTATTGCTTACCACAGACCAAACAGCTTTCCGGGATGTACCGTCAGTTCTGTAACTTCTACCTGAACGACAGCTTGTCTTTCAGAGATACAGGTGGAGGTCTGTGTAAGAACAGACAGATTTAAGATCAGAGAGATTGAAAGATGTCCACTGATGGGCACTCAATCCAACCTCTAAGTGGGTAATTTCTCAATGTCAGTTTCCTGCCTTGCTACAGAACTAGTCTGAGACAGACAAAGCTTTGTTTTCTCTAGTAATTTTTAACAGTGTTGTGATAGCTAAATAAGTAAGAGTCACTGCAAAGTTTGGATCTCAACTCTTATTTCAGTTTTGGAGATTTTCTGAATGCTTTCCAGCTTCTCAACCTTCTTTTCTGTGATTTGATTTAGCCTTAGTAAAGCTGGAAATATCATCTACCTACTATCAGTCTTACGCAGCCAAAGATTGCTTCTCAGCCATAGATCAAACTCCTACCATCACACTTAAAGCACTTACTCAAAGGATTATCCACTACACTATTTCTGAGTTTAGTTCACTGAGACACAATACCAACTCATGAGTGCCAAAAACTCATGTTCAATTGTATTTAAAGAAAAGCACCAGTTGCAAGGGTTAAGACACATAGGAAGAGACAATAAGGAAGTATGTGGAAGGAGATGTTGGGAAAAAGGCTGGAAATACTCTTGGAAAAAGGTGCTCCATGCCGGAGAAGGTACATCCGAGGGGACTGCAGCTGTGGTGACCCATGCTGGGGTATGATCCCTTCTGAGGAATTGTGGCCTTGGGCCACTCATGCAAGGGCAGGGACAACTCTGAAGGACTGCATCTTGTAAAACAGCTTTTTCCCTAGCTTTTTGTGCAATTCGCTGTATTCTTCCTTTCACTTTGCTATCTGACTCAATAATCAACAGTTATTGTTAAACAGCGATGAATTATATTAAATAAAATTACTTAAGCAGAGGCTGCTTTGAATATGACAGCCTCTTCTGTATCACCAGCTGGAGCAATGCAGGTCTCCGTGTTCTCTGGACTCTCACTTGGGGAGTGCTGCTCCCACACCTACCTACGTCCAGTCCAAGGGAACAACCTGCCAGTGGGTCAGAGGCTGTAGTTTCTTCAAAAAGAGTGACCAAATCACAGCCTCCAACACTCCAACTGACCAGGTCTTTTGATACTTTTAAAGGGGAATTATTATGTTCTTTTGAACTTATTTCAGTTTGCTATTACTCATAAGCAACTTTTCATTAAATGGCGCAAATTTATCACTGAACAATGAAAGGAATTCAACCAGCCTTACCTCTGGCCTAGGAAAAATGATACCTTTTTCCAAAACGAGAGGGCTGTATAGCACAGGCAAAGCCAGGCACTCAGCAGTGTCACAGTGCTGTATTTTCCTGCAATCTTAGAGCACTGCTGTTCTTCTGGACCTCTTGCTCTGACTCTGCTGTGCGCTGAAGAAATCCTGCATCTCTTGGGTGTGAACTTCATTCACTGGTGTAGACCAGTGGAAAGAGCAACATTCCTAAACATTTTCAGATTTTTTAAGGGATGGAAGAAGGAAATGTGGGTTTCTGGTCAACCTGGCTGATCCTGAGTGCTGAGTAGGTCTCCCTGCCTCACCAGCTGCACTTATGCACAGCTCGAGTGCTGCTGGTTCTGTTAGGCTATGTGTGAGTGTATTAAAAACAGACAGTAGGACAGCATGAGATAGCAAAACTTTGAAATGGAGAAAAGTCTTAATCAGGGCATTGTCTTCTTGCTTTAGAAGTAACTTTGTTTTCCCCCTGTAGAGTAGCATGGTTTTGAGGTTTGCATTAATTAATTAGTACTCTTAAAATTAACAGTAAGAATGGATAACATAAAGTGATTTTTCCTGAACACCTACTAAATTAGATTTACATTTACAATAATTGTAATTAAAGGCAAATCATATTTATACATAGCAATGGAGAAATTTCAGTAGACTAGAAAACATTTTATTTCTTAGGACAGAAAGGACAGAAATAGATAGAATCACAGAAGAAGGTACATTGAAAACATTAAATTCTCCCCATATGTCATATATTCCAGGCCCTCATCCTCATAATGGCTCTCTTCTGACCTCTCTCCAGTTTGCTAATCTCTCTCTCTTGTAGGAGTAAATTTTAAATATTTATATTAAATTAAATATTAAAGCAATTAAATTTTAGTTAAATATTAAAGCAATTACATGAAACAACAATAGGAAATTATGCCCTGGAGGTAGAATCCATAGGATCCAAACAGAAGTTCATGGCTGAGATGATTATCATCTGGAATCCTTAATGGTCACTGAAGACAAATAATCTGTTCTCAGAAGGTGTCCTGAAGTCGATATTAACATTAGGTTAGATGACTTTACATCCTACATCTCTTCACTGAACATAGATAACCCACGGATGGCTGGCTCAGAGGGAAGCACCGCCACTGCAGATATCTGAGGGTAGATGACAGAAATCTGCCCCCCATGGCTGCATTTCAGTCTGTGCTGGGAAGCAAACACAAAGCACAGTTTTGCACTGGAAGGTCTGCAGGCAGCAGCTCCAGAGCTCCAGGTATTAATCTTTGACTTCAAGATGCACAGAAACTGTTAACTCGGCTTTGCTTTTAGCATCATGGAGAATGACAGGAACTTTGCTTGCAATGTTATCAATTCACAACTAACTTTTAGTAGCATATTTCAGTTTTCCTAGCAAACAATTACCAGGAGAAATCCTTCCTGTTTGTATTAAGGCAGTGGTAATGCACCAACAGCTGGATTGCAAACATTCCATTCTCAAGGAGACCCCTGAAGTTACTGAAGACAACTGGAGTGACCTAACAGACTTAACAAAATCAGCACATCACCTTTTATGTGGATTAAGGCTTAAATACTCATGCTGCTTGAGTACTCACATTGTTCTGTACAGATAAGATCACCTTCTATCATTGTGTTAACATTTAATGCATTTAGTTTTCTATGTTATTTGAAATAAATGCCTTAAGGTGACTTAAAAAAATTATCTTCATAGTTTCTTTTTTCCCCCCTTTTTAAAAAATATATATTTGCCATATAAATGACCTTACAAACACTGCCATGTAACCGCTCAGTAGGCTGCAGCAGGCAGCTGCTCTCTCTGCTTGGCCTGTTTACAGCAGCATTTTTCCCTGGAGGGTAGTCCATGACATATCTGAGCAAGCCAAGAACTAGCCAAGTGGGACACCTGGAATTGGCTTCTGTGCAGCTGATTCTTTGCACTTTCTGTCTTCACTGGGCAATACCTTCAGAGCAGCAGCGCCCACTGAGCTTGGCGGATTTACCCTGGCTTTTAAAGTCCATCTGCTGCAGCAGGTGCTGGTGGCTATCCAATGGCTCCTGAAAGCTCGGGTTATGCGTGCTGCAGAAAGTTATTCCAGAGATGCTGGAAGCTAAAAGTCATATCAAAGCAGTGGTAGACTTACAACTCATGTGCCTGTGAATAAAAACTCCCTTAACTGGCTTGCATTTGATCATCTCTGGCCATAGCTCCCTGATAAACAAACATGGAATCACAGAATCATAGAAACGTTGGGGTTGGAAGGGACCTTAAATATTATCTAGTTCCAACCCCCTGCCATAGGCAGGGACACCTTTCACTGGATCAGTTGCTCAAAGCCCCATCCAACCTGGCCTTAAATACTGCCATGGATGGGGCACCTGCAGATTCCCTGGGCAACCTGTGCCAGTGCTTCAACACTCTCACAGTAAAAGTTTCTTCTATGGCAGTGGCCTGAGGGATAGTGTAGGGTTTCCCTGCCAGGGCTGGTCACCACGTCTTTAGGTGTCTGGCTCATTAAGGAGCCCTAGTGGATAACCTCTTCTCCACTCCAGAACCAGGGGCATGGTTTCAGGTGCCGGAAGGAAGAAATTTAAGTAGTCTCTGGAAGCCTAGAAAAGCAAGTTTAAGTGGGAATATGAGGTAAATATATGCACAGAAAGACCCTTGGTACCACTGGGGAGAACATACATCTGTAGAAGTTAAATTAAGAGAGGAAAAACACGACATTCACCTGCTGTTACAATTTCCTTGCCTGTTTTCCTATGAAACCACACATTTCTCTCCACAGCCAGGAGTCCTTCCTGCAACAGGCTGACGAGCCTTCTGGAAAATGCTTTCCTCTTTGTGGCTATGACTGCTGGCTGAGAAGAGGTAGGGGGTTTCTAAATTGCTTTCTTTGAACTTTAGAGGAAGTCACAGTCATTGCTCTGATGTTTTGTCCCCCATTGCATGATAGAGTGGGGGTAGGCAGAACAAAAACTGCAAGTAGGAAAGGTTTTACCAGCAGGGAAAAGTCTGTCTTTGATCTGAAAATGAAGATGCTTAGTAAGCATTCAGATAGGAAGGATTGTCTCCTTCTTTTTCACGTCCACCTGACTGATCCCTAGAATACTAAAGAAGCCCTCCAAAATTTTCTGAAGGGCTGGAAATGCCACAGCCAGAAACCTATCTCTGATTTTCACATTGTTTTGCACTGCAGATATTTCTGTGCAAATAAAGGAAAAGGTTCTGTGTGAATAACTTCAGGTCCATTAAAATCACTACAGCTGTTATTTTAGTGTCTGCTCCTTTTTGTATTTTCTCATGAGGTGTTCCCCCCTTAGTTTTTAGGCCACAAAGGCTTCTGGTGCTGTGTGACTTTATGCACCAGCAGCACTGCAGTGTTAACGAGGGACGGTTTCCACCATGATTGATGGGATATGCTGCTGTTTACAAAATCCGCTACCAAAACACGTGGAAGGAAGAAATAGCTTATTTTTGGCTGATGCTAAGGGGACAATCAGTGGTGCTGGTTCCATTTTGACATAACACTTATGTGCATTTTGACCTGTTTGCCATCTCAATTCTCATCTTTTCCATCCTAATAGAAGTACTGATGTCACTTCATATCTCTAGCTTTGAACATTAAACTGAAGCAGGAATTTTACATGATTTAATCTTGAATGTTCTCTGAACTATACTCACTTTCTCTTACAATACTGTGCTCCATCTCACTGTAACAGTGAGCCTTGCTGAACTGCCAGGCTACTTCTGCCACCACAAGTATTTCCCTGAGATTGTGCCAAGATCTATTGGTAATGGTGGAAAAGAAAAAAGAGCTCCTCTACAAGGAGAAATAGAAATAGAAAACTAAATAGGAAACTGACTAAAGTAAATACTCATCCATGATAGGAAAAAAAAAAAAAAGAGGTGTTCTTGAAGGAAGTCACATCTAATGTTGACTTGTTATTTTGCCTTTCCATAGCTTAAACTTCTGTTTCAAGATTGCTGAGAAGGGGTATTTGTGTGCTGACTGGTGGTGACTGAAACACCTCTCTGAGTCCTTGCTCTAATGGGGCACACACTGTAGGAAGCAACCCCCCTCCCCAGCAGCATGAGGGGTGCTCTTGGCTGTGTCATAGCAGGGTGTTCAAAGAGGTCAGGAAGGACCAATTCCCCTTCTTCCTACACTGAGTTTCTGAAGTCATGCTTCAGTCCAGTCCAGCTAGGGCAGCTTGGGCAGTGGAGCTGAACAGGTGTCATGAAGGACCATTAAATGGCATATTCCTGAGTGCAATGCCCTGGCCAGACGGAGTATCATGCCCAGAACAATGACATCTCTTTCCAGGGGCAGTGCTAACACACATGAACTTGAACTTGTCCCAACTGGTCCCACCTGCCAGGGCCATGATGCTGGAGCACAGAGATGCCCATGGCAGGCACTGTGGAGTGGGATGCTGCTTTACACACCCACTCCTTGTATCCTCACTAAGCAACTAGCACAGGACAGCTAGATTGTCCCCTGAAATTGTCTCAGTTGATGGAGCTCACTGTCTAGATGGCTACACGATGCAATGATGCCTTTTGCATTCTTTGAGGATGTGGACTTAATCAGGCAACTGCCTTAGCTTACACACATCAGCTGAGCGACTCCTGGCACGAGTGCTCTGCAGTGCAAGTAGGGGCCCCTATGGAGGAATTTCCAGGTAATAATGAAATTAATTTAAAGAGTCCAAAAAAGTAGCATTTTCTGCAACTCAGGCAATGAAATGCTACATTGCTTGAAGAACTGGTGTATATTATCTTGCTCCCTCCTTTGAAAGTAGGAGAAAAATCAAGAAGCAGTCAACACAGCTGGGCTTTTCTTTTTGTTTACTTGGAAAACTTGTTTTAACCATCAACTTTAGCAAATTTTGGCAGTTACAAACCTGTACACTTTTTTTTGTTGTTTTGTTTTTATAGCAAAAGAACACAAGACAATACTGCCAACAGCAATTATGAAGGAACAATTTGTTTTCAGATGAAGAACTATACCCACTCCAAGTGATAAACCTTCCCTTTTGCATAAGGTTGAATTTGTTGTAATTGGAAAAATGACATTTCTTAATACCTACTTGAAATGGAATAAAAATCATATCCCTAGGTTTTTTGTGCAAAACACATTCATTTAAAAAAGTCAATAAAAAATCTTTTTAAAACCAGAAAGAAGTTAAACAAAAAGAGCTGAACCCAAAAGAAAGTTACAGTACATTTTGAAATGATTAAAAAGTTTTCAGATCTAAAACGTTTTTGTCTTTTTTTCCTGCTACCTTAAAAGTTTAAACCAACTTTGATGACTCTTTAGAATTATATGAAACAAACAAACAAACAAACAAACAAAAGAAATTAAAGCGACCTGATTGGCATCAAATATCTACAAAAGCCTGGTAATTTGAAACCATTATATACATTATTTTATAAACTTCTTTTTAAACACCAAAACATACATCTTTTACAAACCAGCCTGCTTGAGACAGGTAAAATTTACAAGACAATCTTTTCCAATACAGTGCTTTAAAGAGAACTGCTTTCACTCCTAAACATCTTTGTCATCTCCTGAAAAGCGGCAGTATGGGCTCATTGCATTGCTGATTAATAGTGTTTCAGGTATTCCCATGACAAAAGAATGCTACAGTTCTGAGGGCTCCAATCTCTTTCCATAACACAGTTCAAGTGCACTCTTAACACTGGTAAAGATTACTTATGGCCTTTGCGTAATACAACATATTTGCAATTATTGCTTTTCATTATTACATAAAGAAATGAATTTAATTTCATTTCCTCCCCATCTGCCTATCCCTCGGATGATGCAGCTAATTTACTAACTGAATGGCCCTTCTGGTAATGGAGATGTTAAATGTCAAGTTCACGAAACACAGGCTAAAAACCACGAGTAACGGGCAATGCTCTAAATTTCTAAGGCTCAAACCACAATTTGGTGTATTGAGAGGAACAGAGATGCAAACAGGCAAAAAGCACAGTTTTTACCACGTGGTAAATGATGGTAAACCATCAGGGAATGAAGCTGAAGATGTAACTTTCTTGTTGGAAACCAATGAAATGCCCATTATTACTGAGTGAATAGCTCCAAACATTATCTACAAAGCACAGATGTACTTTCATACTGGTTCTGAAGAGCTGGCTTACTCCATTATTAAGGATGCTTCCTTTTCAAATAACGCTTAGCAGAACTGGTCCAGGGCACCTTCAACTCCCTCTCCCTCTCCTCTCCTCATGACTGCAGTTATTACTGACTGTAAGGATATACTTACTACAGCATCCATTTAGCTTTTTCAAGCAGGAGCTTGATGAGGAGAAAGTGTGTTCTTAGCCATGTATTCAGTCCAGCCCACATTTTTTCTTTATGATGGAATTTATAGGAGACAAGAGCAATAACCTTTATGTCATATTCTCAAAATTTCCCACCTGCCTGGCTTGCAGAGACAACAGGGTGCTGCCTCCTCATAGATCAGCATTTCATGATATGTTTTTTTCACTGTGCTGTACCTACACTGAGTTTCTGACTAGAGAGGATACTGATACCTCAAGGCTCTCACTACACTACAGAATTTAGAGAACAGCATAAAAAATTCCAAAGACCAAAATTTAAGTTCTTTGTGGGACATGAAGAGGTGGAGAGCCTGCCTGAGAGATGGAGAACAGAACTTTCAGATTCAGGAAAACAGTGACAGGAGCCTTTGACTCCTTCCAGCCTTTTACTGGAGCTACAGGTTAAAGAAATACATGGGATAGTTTGGGATCAAAGACGTCACTGAGATTAAGGAAAACAACTTGATTGACAGGAAATCACAGTTCTGCAGTGAATCTCTGCATTCCAAAGTCCTCCTGGTTGCCGTCATATGCCATATCCTATAGGAGGGTCCTAGAGGAAGGCACCTCTGTTGTGGTCTCCTAGTGGGGTTGTCCATTTTCTCCCATGGGAAGGAAGTGATTCTGCATCTCCTTGGTGTCACATTTGGCCCTTTACCCTGCTTTAAGATACTGGTCAAGGACAGCAACTACATCCAGTATCTACAGTTTTGTGGGGGGCTTTTCGCCCTTTTTTTCCCCTAATGCTTATAATACAAAGGCAAAATAATTAACATACTTAAGAAAGGTACATAAGCCTAATTTTTCCTTTTGCAGAAGGCCCCTTAATGTGATAGTGGCAACATAAATCATGTTGGCTCTTTCCATTGCCAGTGTTATTAAAAAGGCTGGCACTGTGCATGACATTATCAACCTGATCAAAATACAGAGAACAAGTACCATTTTCCTTAGATTCATACACCCTTAGGCAAAGTTTCTAATTTCTTATATAAATATGTATTTGCATTTTAACAAGTTGCTTTTTTATTTTGCTGCTTCTTTCCTAAAAGCAAAAACTTTCTTGATCCTAAGTTATAAGCCAGTGATACTCAAAAGTACTTCATTAAGCCTATGAAATCATCTGCTACAGATGATTCTGAGAGAAAATACCGTGTAGTGGAGCCATCTGCAGGGATGTAGTTTGAAATACAGACACACAGGATAAGCAGAGACGTGAGGGGAAGCTCTTCCAGAACCAGGGACCTGGTAATGACAGCAGCAGTGATACAAAAATCATCATATGGCAGAAAAAGGAAATATATATTGGAAGTGCTAATATGAACAGTAATTCTCACATTATGTTATGAATGTGTTCTTATGTTCTGGTTTAGAAGACGGTGACTTGTTCATGTGGAGAAGTAATTAAAAAGAAAATAAAATGGCTTGGTTTAACATGAGATGTTAATATGAAAATCACTCCTTAAGAGGTATCTCGCCTTTAGATCTGTATTTGGGTTTTACCATTATCAAAAAGAGCCTGAACAAAACCAGAAAGGCCACAGAAGTACCAATATTCACAGAGGGGAATCTGAAGATGGATTTGGAGGGGAGGATATACTGAGGTATAGAAATCATGAATAGGACAGAGAAGGCTGAACGGGTGATCCTTGGCACCTTCCCAACAGCACTTTAATAAGTAGGCGTTCAGCAAAATGAAATGGCAACAACATCAAACAGAAAAAGTACTATACATTGTATTTATGCATATTTTACTAGTAAAACTCACTACCAACAATATATCACTGAGGCAACAAGCTTGGTAAGAAACATTGATTTTTGGTTTTTTGTATGGCAATCACTAGGCTCTCATCGTGCTGTCCCTCATGACACTTTTGATATGTCCCAGTAAAGGTTTGATATTGGTGTCTTAGACTTATGCAAGAATTTTCACTACAGAAGACAGATGACAAGTACACCTAATAACTAGCTGGGGGATGGAACAGAATTAATTGCATTATGGATAAAAATATCTCAAACCAAAACTGAGTAGGAGCAAACCTCATGTAAACTGCAGCCCAATGCTAAGAGAGCATCACATTATCAGAAGGTCATACAAGCTTTAAAAGTGCAGCTAAATTTGCAGAATTGCTATGCCAGCTCTGATGCTCCTAACTCTTGAAGAGACATCAATCTAATTGCATTTCTTTTCCTGTAACATCGACTTCATGAACAATACAAGTTATCCTCTATCCGTGCCTCTAGGCTTGCCAAACCATTTTATGGCCTTCTGGCAAATCCCTCAGTTGCTTGCAACCATAATGCAAACTTCCGTATTTTTTCTTCTTAAAAACACAGGAATAATATCGGGGAAAGGGTTTGAAACGCACCATGAGCACATTCAGAATATATCACTGTTACAGAAGGATGTTTACGTTGAGAAGACCAAGTGACATTCATAAATTCAATGGACAGGACCTATTTGCAGACAAGTACTTCACAATACTTGTATGTGAAGTACATTCTTTCCAAAAGGTCACTCAGTTGATTCATATATCTACATAATGAGCTGTTTTCTACGGAAGAATTGCTGCATCATCCCAAAGAAAATATCCACACCAATCTTTCACAGCTATATGAGCTATAGGAGAGATGCAGCAACACACTGTACCTACTCTAAGAAATCTAGAAATCCTGTTTTATTAAAAGTGTTACAAGCTGCAATTATTTAAATTACAATCCATTAATAATTTCTTTGTGTTGGGGAAAATTTCTGAATAAAACCTTCCTGTATGTTAAGAAATGGCCCACAATTTAATTTTGTGTGAAACTCATGTCAGTCAAGAACATGCCCTGGCATACAACTGCTGAAACTATCCAGTTAAGGTGACTGACCAAGGGACAGCATGTGGAAAGCAGCACAGGGAACCTGCTAATGAATCTGTTCATGTATCACAATGTAGGTATCCAACAGTTTTTCAGAATGACAGAATTATGCCATGGAAAGAATGGATGAAAACCCAGCAGTATTGCAGGCTTGCAGACTCACATTCACTGGCAAGGTACACAGATGCTGTAAAATGCAGTAGTAAAAACATTTTCAGAGCACTGAGCAACAGGTGTCTATATTCTGCTTCCATAGGCTGAGTGAAAATCCTGTATTTCTAGATTGCAATTAACTGCTCAGGCCAAATCAGTGTGAATGACCATTTACTTCACAGGCTCAGGGAAGCATAAAAGCATGCAGATGCCACGGTTGTCTTCATTCCACAACAATATTCTGAAGTCTGCAAACAACGTTTGGATGCCCTCAAATTCTACAAAATCGTGCATCCAGTGGAAAATCTAGGGTCAGATCTTTGGCCACAGTCCATCCATGCAGCACCACCCACTGAGTCAGTCTACAGCAGCTGAGAACTCATCCCGTGAAATCTAGGGATGGACACTTGCCAAAAGATGTTAAACTAATGATCTGAGGTTACAGCAGCCTTTTATGTAACTTAATTGCAACTAATTTTACTGCAGTAATTGCAGCATGAGGACTTCTGTTAAAGAGATGATTGCCCAAGCAAGAAGTTTCTAAAAAATGATCAGCTGTGTACTTAGGTTACTCAGGTTTTCAGATCCATGTTCACATTGTACACATGTTAAAGGAGGCTGTGCGTACACAGCTGGGGCAAAACCAGACCACTCCTGAGCCAAACTCTGACATTTTGGGAAGCCCTCATGGGCGAAGCTATGCACATGCATCTGACATCAGGTTTTAAAAATGAGAACCGAAGTAAGCCGATTTGGAGTAAATATAAACTCTATGTATGTGTGTTGCTCTACACAAAGAAGAATGAAATGCTATGTAATAAAAGTATATATAAATATTTATGGACAAATAACTGGTCACTTGTCTTTGATAGGTCAATTTGTAAATGTTCCCTTTTTTAGCCATCTGACATGTTGTATGCAGCAGCCCCAGCAATCAATTGCTTTCACTCTTTGCTGACATAAAATTTCATGCAACAGTGCATCCTAGAATGATCCATACCAGTTCCTTAATACTGTGGGGAGACCATAACACTGTAACACTTTTAATAACACAATGCCAAAAAAAAACCCATAATAACCCAACTTTGTGAGAGAGAAAGAAATTATTTAGCAAATATTTTTCCCCCTGCCTCAAAAGCTGAGTTTTACTCTTGGTAATAAATAGAAGGTACACACTTTCCAGATTGTCTGTAACAATTTTGTGATGTGTAATACTTAACACAATTGGTCTCTTCATGTCTGCACATACAGTATCATTTCTGATCAAGTTAATAATGGGTTATACTGTACTTTTCTTTGCCCAATATATATAGATACACCTTCAGCAAAATTTCTTCTCAATAGTTATACTATTAATTGGACCAAATGACAAAATTAAAAAAAGAAGAGGAGGAGGAAGAAAAAAGGAGCTTCCTTTACACTTGTGTCTGATGCTGCGTCTCCACAAATGGAATGTGAACATTCTCTAGGTTGAGTTCCTCCACGCTTTCAAAGTCACTCATGGCTACTTCAGAGTCATCAAAGCCGCAGCTGGCTGAGACGTCAGAGGAGGAGGCGTCTAGAGAGTTGTGCAAGGATAAGGGCATCTTACCTGCACTAACATTTTCTGTGTTCTGGCTTGGGCCAACAGCAAAAGTACTAAATTCGTTCCCAGTTTGAGATCCCGTGGTGTCCGTCTCATTGGGGAACTGGTGAGGAGGGAGGTATTGGCTCGGGTGGAAGTGTGGCCGTCTCCTGCAGTCAGGGCTGAGAGTACTTGCCATTGAGACGGGCTGCGAGGGTGGGAGGGTTTCATATTGGTCCGGGTAATCCTCTGGAAGAGGAGGTGGTAACTGGTCCTGGCTCAAAAACTCCTCTTCGTGAGGGGGAGGGTAGTCGCTGTCGATGTCGTAGCCACCAAGGTAGTAATCTGTTTCCAGTTCTCTGGTACTGCCGTGATGAGCCGAGCCTCCATCCGTTGTCTCAAAATTGGGCACCTCCTCGATGTCGGACAAGCGAGCACTTGGCATCCAGTCAGAGGTATCCCAATGATATGCTGCAGCAGGAAAGAGAATCACAGTGCTGTTAGGACGAGACCACGGAGGAGAGCAGAGTTTCCTGCATGCACTCGCCTGAGTGCTCATAGCACATTCAAATTACAGCATGCGCCACAGGCCACAGACACAGGTCAGCCATGCTCTGACCAGAGGGGGAGAGGAGGAGAATAAATTGCATTATGATGCTAAATCAAACAAGCAAAGAAACACAACATGGCCACTCTCAGGCATTTGGCTTTTTAAGATGCTACTGGGTTGTATTAGAAACTATGAATTCAAGAAATCAAAATGTCTGAATTACTGCTTTAGACTGAAAGTCTACAGTTATTTGAAAAAAATCTTTAAATGCAGTCAGCATGCTTATGGCATCTCATCTCCCCTTCCACCTTCAATGACTTCAAGAAAGAAAGTGTGCAAGCAAATAATCTGATTGACTGAAAACTGAATTTTGGAACAAAAAAGTGGCTGACCATTTTCATGCAGCTTTTGAACCCAACAGAATTCAAACAAAAGAGTACATGTGAAGCAGTTCAAGAAAAAAACCAAACAGATCAAGTCAGTGCTCTGCCCACCCCAGCCCAGTCCAACAGGCAGAAGGTGTCCCAGAAAAATCACCTCTGTTGTAGTTCTGTCCTTGATCCATAACAGACACTGTCAGATACAAAGTGAAAAGCAAAAACTGGTAACTCGGAGCTTGTCACCAGCATTGTATTACACGTGAAAATACAAAACTCTGCATGCATATTTCTAAAGTACGGCTGCCTCAGTGTCATTTTAGTAGGATTTTTAGTTGTTCTTTATTTTAATGTACAAGATAAGCTTGCCTGTCAAATGCAGACATACATAAAGAAATGTTTATGTCGTGTATTATATATTCCTTTTCTATCATGTCTTAATTATTTACCCTCACTGAACAGATACAGAATTACATTAGAGCTGTAATTCTTAACACAAAAAAGGGCTATCCACCATCTATATGGTTTATAATTGCAAAGTACATTTTTCTCTCACTTGTTCACTTCAAAACAGAAAAATAAGAATCTACCATTCTCAGGGCCGGTTCAAACAAATCTGGGCCCACCTGGGCTCAGATACCATGGTGATGGGCACGGTATAAGAACCTGAATAGAATAGAATACAAAGCCATTTAATGGGGCTATCAGCTACAATGCTCCGCAACCCCATACCCACCTCCCACCTGCACTGCCATGCTAGCCGGTGGGGAGGGAGGCATTCCAGTATGGAGAGGGTGCAGGGGGAGGGGGGGAGAGCAAGGAGAGAGGTTTTATGTGAGACAAGAGCGGGGAATAAGCTGCAGCGTTTTCTAGATGGATATGCTCTTGTTCAGCTACATGTTATTGGGCTTCATGCAAGAAGTCATCGGGCAAAGTCTCTGGATGACATTGCTGGAGGAGCTCTGGCAGGAGAAATAGACCTTTACGGCATCACAGCTCGTAATATCTGTGGCTCAGACACAGGTGAGGGCAGAGAAGACTTCTCCAGCCCTTCACCTAACTAAGACCACACTTGCCCTTGCTCGTCACCACATGGTGCATGTGGTGAGGGTGATTTCTTCATTAGCTCGATAGCCAGGCAGGAGTTCTCTACCTGCTCTGCCATGTCCTGGAGTGAGGAGGGCTGGGGCTACTGCAGGTTTAGCAGCAGTGTCTGAACCGGCCCTAACCTCTCCTCTGCACTTCTCTCTTCTTTGTACAGTGGATTTTGCTGTATTTGGGTCAGTGTGACGGCATTGCACCTGAGATGCGTCAGGGTTCTCTGAGTTGTGTGGATCAGGATCCAGGAGAACCTCACTAATTTGCTGACTTGCACAACCCCGGGCAGGTCCCTGGGGCAGGAGCCCCATCCTCCCTGTGACTGTGTGGCAATGATTCTGCCCAGAGCTCCAGTGTGGCTAATTATTCACCACTTCCACCAGCTCTGCTGCAGAGCAGGCAAGAATCCTAAGTCTCATATAAGGAACTGGGAAGTGGGCAAAGCATTTTCAGTGACAGCCTCTTGAAACTGCTGCCAGACTGGCTTTTTCTGACCTGTAAAGGATAATAACGAGCCAGTGTGTTTGCTTAAGCTTTCCCTTAGGAAGGCAAGGTCATTTGCAGTGCTTGTGGTTTCTTTTCAAGGTTATTTTTTTATTTTAGAGTGGGACTTTCTTCTGAATTAACCTTGGCTAGTTAATATTTTTTTTTTTTTTTATAGTGAGAAGAATTGCACTCTTACACTTCAGGAAATCAAGAAATGTACTATGGACAAATACTCAAGTGGCATAACTAGCTAGGAATAAAAGTGTTTTTCAAAATTACTGTGACACTGGCTCAAGACAAAAATCAATAGTTTCACAAAAATAATTTACTTAATCATCTTTAAGTATTACGTAGTCTAGATTAGCTGAAGTATGCAAAATCTGTCTTAAATTTGCTAAGGAAAGATGAAATTTCTGACTTGTGGATAACTTGAGTTGATGTTGAGTTGACATTTGCCCAAGGGTAGGAAAAACGTTGTAAAATAAATAAAAGTAATGTTTATCTATGATACACCACATTTCCTCAGTGCTTTATGGAAAAAGAAAACAGTGATATCCCCACATTACAGGTTCACTTATAACATGATATGCCTGAGGTTACCCAGGAGGTCAGTGGAAGAGGTGAGTGTTGGGTCCTTGGAGCACACTGCCATGCTCTATTCAGTGGGCACATCAATCCCACGGGAAAGTCATGGCATCCATGGAGCTGTGCCCACACATCCGCTGTTTGGCAGGGATGTACATCTGGCAGAAACCAGGCACCAGCCAACCACCACTGTGCTCCTCTCCGTGTGATACCACTGGAGTATATAACCCAGTTCTGCCGCAGCATGGGATACTTCACAGACTTCCTGTGTCATCTTCTGTTTCCCAGTCTCTGCAGCCAGGATAATCTCAATGATATGGCTCCATTATCAGTCTATTATTTTCTGTGAAGGCAATGAGAATAAACGAGCAGAAACATTGACTTGGACAGAAGAGGATGAAGGCTTGACACCTTTTCTACCACCTCCAGTTACCCACAGATATTTTGTGGTACAGTCCTCTGGCATTTTCATGTTTGCTGGTGAACATGCTGATCTGCAAAACCCAATCCCTGCCACAGGATTGCTGGTCAGTGTAGATTAGTGAGGTTCTGCTGGAATGTTTCACAATGAAAATAGGAAGCATTGTTGTATAACGAGAAAGAAAAAAGTTTAAATACCTTCATTTTCTATAGTGTCAACTACATTGTTGACAAGCTGTATGACAGTCACTATGGAAGCTTGCAGGGGAGGGAAAGCAGAAAATAAAGGGAGGGGAAGGACAGCTTCAGGTTAGTATTTAAAATACACATCGTATGTTACCACAATAAATTCTATCAAAAGACAGAACTGACATTGAAAAAAAAAAAAAAGGCTGTTGACCAATGCATGATTTATGCAGTGGGTTGCAGGACATTTGATTTCAGATAATACCATATATCTTCAGAGTGGTGATAAATTCCAAACCAGCATTTCCAGAAAGGCATATGGGATGATGTATATCAGCTCATAAATTCAAGGAGACTGGTCAGCTGATTCAATTAACCAAAGCAGTATCTTGTCTACCGGACACTAATTTCTAATTCATCCGTGCTTAGAGGTCTCCAGAGATGGTGCCATGTGCTCCAAGGATCATTATCTTTTAGACCATCACACCATCAGAAACGGTGTTAAGCTCAATCTGTTTCCTAAGAGGAATGTTTTACTTATTTACTGTCTGTGCCATGCTGTGTAATACCTCAGGGAGGTTAAGCAGCACAGCTGTAATTAGGAGGACACATCCATGTAGCTGTGGTTCAAATTTTGACTTGCATTTGACAGAACAGTTTCACAAATGCTTTGTGTGTTCTCTGCAGGTGTTCTACCAGAACACACTTCTTCCTTGAAATAATTAATATAGACTGTGCAGTTGTTTCATGTGGAGGCATATAATGTGTGGTCCTCTAGATGATCTGCATTTTGCACCACCTGACACCCCTGCCTCTGAGGACACAAAATAAAACCCATCAAAACCAAAGGGAAAGCTCTGGATGAGTGGGCATTGGATCAATCCCTTTCCCTTTGTCTTTAGGTATGAGAAATCCAATTGCTTTGGAGCAGGCTGAGAAAGTGACCCGAAATGTGGGGCAAAACATACTTTTTTTGTTTCACACAGACAACAGACTAAGAGGTCACACGAAATGTGTAAACTGTGCAAACATATGTTGAATATTTTCACATCTTTGCTAAATTTTGGGCAGGGGATCAGGGATATCATCCAATTTCCTCAGTTCTTGTGAGGGCTTAGCAAAAAGAGCCTTGATAAACCAAAGGACCCATGTTCTGTGTCAGCATATTTATGCCATCAACAGCAGTGGTAATTATACAAAGGAGACTTGTACTGGCTAATGCATAATAAACATTACAGAAAAATAAGGGACTCCATGCAATTAGTGCTGCATGGCTGGGAAAAAAGATGGAGGGCAGCTGTAAACTCTTAGAGGAGAAAAACTGAGTGAAAAACAGAAGGTCAAAAACCAGGGCCAGCACAGTTTTCTTTGCAGCTAAGAGTTGGCTCTGGTGGGAGCTGTGCACAGCATGTTCACAGAAAGGAGGGAATCCTACCCCATACAGCTCAGTGCAAGTCAATGTTCAAATATAGCACTGCTCGGGTTTTTGCTTTTGGACTACAAAAATTACTGCTAACTACTCACAGCAAGACAAGGGGGTGGGGGGGCTGAGCAATTTAAATGCAGGAGAAATAAGGTGGGAAGAAAACGTAGCTTTAAAATCTCACCTCGTGTGAGTTTTCATGGTAAGACAAGCCCTATTTGACCCAGCAAGAGAAGGCTCCAAGAGCCCTGGAGAGGGTGAGTGGAAGCTGCCTGCACTTGATACAAACTGAAGAGCACAGGGCTGCCTGCACCTTCAACAGGATTCATCCCAGTGCTCCACTGCTGCAAGATAGGTTTCCCCAGTCAGAGGCTGCTACCCAGTTCCACAAGTCAGTGTCAGCACAGCCATTTGTACATCTGTGTGACACAAGCCTGTCCCCTCTGCTAGGCTGAGAACCCAGCAGCATTGCTCTTGGCTTTGGAGGAAGGGGTTTGGAGAAGGAGCCACTGTACTGTCTCCCCAAAGAGCATGGATGCTGAACTGCATTTGTTGTGGTTTCACTGACAACCTTCTAACCTTTGCAAGTATGTGAAGTACAAAGACGTAAAATGACAAGAAGAGCAAGGATGTATAGCTTCACGAGGGATATCCATTAGCCCTTAAGTACAGGCATGTGAGCATGTATATGCTTACTTATGCCTGACTTTGTCTTTTAGGTTCTTTCACTGCAAACCTTCCCTGCTGCTTCAAGCAAACCAGAGTGTGTGGTCTTGCATCGATCTCTGCAAATGACTCAGATGATTTAAGTGTCTTCCCTCATTCTCCCTGAAGATATGGATTTGTTTGAACCCTGAACCAGAAATGTTATCTCTAAAGGCCATATTTTAAATGCAGTTTTCACAAAAAATGAGTGGGCACAGAAGGGTCAATCCAGCTTCTGTGGGTACTGTGTCACTTCTTTCAGTGGAGACAGGATCAGGAGTTTGAAATGTCTAATTAGAATTTCGGAGATATAAAAAGTAACAATGTACAATAAATGACCACTTGAATAATTATTCCAAAGGTAACTATAATGCAAATATATATCATTAAAGTAGCACTCTATAAAAAGGCTAAAGGGTTTTTTTCAGTGCAGGGACAGAAAAGCATTGAGAAGCCTGACAAAAATAATTGTAATGCTTCAGCCAGAGCGGAACCAAAGGAACTGCAAGTGTAGCTATCAGTGCTTTTTCCAACATTTCAGAGTTCCTAGAGAACAGCTGCATGACATGACTGAGGAACTGAGTCTCCAGACAGTTCATTAACTGGTGGCTGAGGAAACCAAGTACAATTTCTTTGTGCTAGTCTTTTTCTGTGTGTCTGAATAAGGCTTCCCTGACATCCACCATTCCTCCCCAGCAGAAGAAACCTGACTTTCCTTGGACCTACTGCTCAACAAACATGGGCTGCAGGAACAAGGGTTTGCTCTGACTTTGTGGCCCCTTTGTGGGCTGTGTACAGCTCTGCCTGTGTCACCCACTGAGATAATGATGCAGGACATGAGAGGCAGGCACTGAGTATGCACTGAACAAGGATTTAATGGTGCCCTATTGTTTGCTGAGCTGTGATTGCCAGGGAGAAGCCTTGACACTGGGGACTGGCTCATCCGCTCATTGTTGCGGCTGAGCACCAGCAGTTTTCTTGGGACCATGAATAAGACCTGGTAAATAGCATAGAAATCCCTTTTATTTGACTGGTGAAACATGAAAGTCATGCTCTTCCAAGAAGGAAAATGATATCAATTTTACAGTTTCACTTGTGACCTATTAGTGAACTTACACCTTGGCAATGTGACTCTGCTGTATCATACCTCTAATTTGCTGTAAAGCTTGGTTCTGACACAACAGCCCCAAGCATCAAGTTTTTTATTATGTTCCTATAATTTCATAAGTGGAACACAAAGTGAGGGTTTGACCCCATGACTTTCTGCCTTTCAGCATCATTAAGGGTTTCAAGATGTCACATAAATGTTTTAATAATACTGGAAAGAGAGATAAATAGCTTTTCCCCCAGCATAAAAAAGATGAAATCATTTCTTACCATTATCATCACCGGAATCAGACTGGAAGGAGCTGAGAGACTGTACTTCAGAGTTGCTGCCTTTATTACTTCCTGAAAAACAGGTCACTTCTTCAGCGTCATCAACCCCTTTACCTTCATTGACAGCAAAAACAAAGCAAAATGGTACTCTCTAGGTATGCACGTTTATCTATTTATACCACGGACACATTTAAATGCTGCCTTCTGTCATTTTAATCAGAATAAAATTATTTCCTTCACACAAAGGACACGACCTATTGTCAAGAAAGCAGTTGGTGAAGCTCCCTAGACTTTTGAAGTGTTTGAAGCCAAGAGTCTTTCAAGTGGCTGACAACAACGTAATCAAGGAAGAAACATCTGTATTCAATACTGCCTTTTTAGATGACATATAGTCTCAACAGCAATGAAAATGATGACTTATGGAATGTGGTATAAACAGTTTATACAAGAGATTACAGTTACATTTATCTTTACTGTTCATTTCTTAATTTGAGAGTTTCATTAAAGGCTCATTCAATGCTCAGTAAAGTTACTGTGCATCTTGTTATTCATATCAGTGGCCCTTGGATCAGATTTTAATAGCTTCATCACTGATATATAATAGATTATGCTACAATTTACATTGCTTTTCATCAGGGACATTCAGTCTTCACAACTCTACTGTTTAGAAATGTAACTGCAACCTATGGTATAAATTCTCCTGTGATTAAACACATATGAATAAACACATTCAATTACACATTATATGAGCAATCATCAGGAACACAGAACATTATCCTCCATTGTAAGCACTGAGATACGTGAGCCAATTATAAGTGAAGAAGCTCAGGTGCTACCAACATGGAAGTACAGCTCTCTACCTGCCAGCTGTAGGTATTTCTACACAGCATGGCACACCTCCATATGGTAAGAGCTGATTTGCTCCTGCTGAGTAGCAAGGTGTGCAGTGGATGGAGCGAGTGCTGCAGTAAGGAAGCTGCACTGCTTCCCACTTCTTGACAGCTGAGGTCTGTCTCCCTGGTACGGCCTCATGATGTGCAGAAATTCATACCAGTACCAGCAGTGACTGTGGCACAAACACCCAGGAGAACACAGAACAGAGCATGTGTGGGGGCAGGCATGCTTATGCTTTCAATCACCATAACTATATTTAAATGTTTAAAATAAAAAAGTTTGTCAGCCACAACACAACTCTGAACTACAGTCCAAATAAATGAAAATTAATTCAATTTTTCACTAAAAGACCTTAACCAATGTGTTGCCTTGGATGAAAACATGCCAATCGGGGCACAGGTATAGAATCATAAAATCTGTAAGGCTGGAAAAGACCTCCAAGATCATCGAGTCCAACCTTTGACTGAGCATCACTATGTCAGCTAAACCATAGTACTAAGTGCCATGTCCAATCATTTCTTGAACACTTCCAGGGATGGTGAATTCACCACCTCCGTGGGTAGCCTGTTCCGAGGCTTAACCACCCTTTCAGAGCAAAAATTCTTCCATCCTGAACCTCCCCTAGCATAGCATGATGCTTTCCTCTTGACCTGTTGCCAGTTGTGTGGGAGAAGAGGCTGACCCCCACCTTGGTGCAACCTCCTGAAAAGCAGCGCCAGATTCCTCTCTCTGTTCCTCAGTTCCTATTGCTTTAAACTACGGGACTATGGAAGTTTCTGGATTGTGTCGTTTTATGTGAGTTTTGGTTAAAGCTGTGTTACAATGGTGTTGAAGATCACAGAATCATAGAACATTTTGAGCTGGACGGGACCTTAAAGATCATTTGGTTCCAATTTCCTTGCCATACGCAGGGAACCTTTCAGTAGACCAGGTTGCTCAGAGCCCCATCCAACCTGGCCTTGAACACTTCCAGGCATGGGGCATCCACCCCCTCTCTGAGCAACCTGAGCCAGTGCCTGACCACCCTCACAGTGAAGAACTTCTTCCTAACAACTAATCTAAACCTACCCTGCTTCAGCTTAAGGCCATTCATCACTACATGCCCTTGTGAAATGTCCCTCTTCAGCCTTCTTTTTAGCCCCCTCCAAAATGTACTGGAAGATGCACTAGGAAAAACTCCTAATAAGAGAAAACACCTTTAAAAAAATCACATATGGTGAAGCAAACATCTCCCAGTGCATATGATGTGTTCTGACTTGCAAGGATAGATGATGTGGGGCCATAACTCTGTCCCAGAAAACTGGTATTTCCTGCCATGACAGAAGATGTGGAGTTTGCTGTATCTCCTGCAACTCATTCAGGAACGGAGGGAGCACTGTCTCATCAGGTGAGAAACCATCAGAGCACAAATAGGGTAAGCGTGGGGATTGAAAATTCTGTGATGACTGATACTGAATGCAGAGGGGAATGCAATGGCTTGAAAAGGTGATCCCATATATCAAGCAGTACGTGATTTTCTGCTTCACTTCACAGACATTGAAAGTAGAGAATATTAGTTCATTTGTCCCTGATGCAAAACAGGATTGCTTCTTGCAGAAGGTTTAAATATTTTTAACTCCCTTGGGAAACAAACAGCCTGAACCTAGCAGAACTTATATTGGAGAATTCAGCTCCCAAATTGTTTTTTTCCAATAGAAAGATGATTGCATTGTATCACCTGAAGAATGCTCAGAGCACTTACTCATATGTGCTTTCCAAACAAGGGAAATAAATGCATTTAGTCAGACTTAGTGCATAGAAGTAGAGGTCTTGTATTCCTGGTTTAATTATAACCTTTCAAAATTAAACCAGACCACTTCTTGGAGAAACGTAACAATTCACATGTATTAGGCTGGAGCACTAAGAGTACCTGTGCCACTGTACCTGCTGCACCCTGAAGGCAACCCTTACCTAAGGCAGGGAAGAACGAGACCGGCACACAGTGCTACTTACTTTCTGTCCCAGCATCCCATGTGCTCTTCCTGATGGAGTCACAGTCGGAGCGACAGGGAGACACAGCAGGTAAGTTTGGAGCTACACTGCACACCACCACCCCCCTCCTGGCTGTCAGTATTCGAGGGGACTCAGGATGAAATGTTGTCATCTCCTGGTGCTCCACACCAAGCCCATCCACTATCTTGTCCAGGTTATTCCGTGAGTCACTCTGGAAGCACGGGGTATAGGCCATAGGCCTGACTGGCACCTGTGGAGGCCCAACCTCTTGGTAGATATTTCTGCTGTCTCCACTGTTCCTGATGTTCTTGAATTGGATGCCATTGCTCTTGTTGAGTAGGGCTGCAGTAGCTGGATCCTGCACAAGCGTGATGTTGTTGCGGGAATAGTTCTTCCTGAAAACTTTCTTGCGAAAGATGATGAAAAGAATGATTAACATAAATATGACAAACACCACCACAGCTATTCCTATCAGCTCCTCCTTGCCAATGTAGGAATGCCCAGCTTGTATATTGGGAACCACCATGGGGCGAAGACCACAGTATTGACCCACATAGCCGGGGGTGCAGTTACACAGAAATGAACCAAAGATGTTGACACAGGAGCCACCATTTTCACATTCTTCTCTTTCACACTCATTGATGTCTTCTTCACACCTTAAAAGAAGAAAAGGAGAGTCTGGAATGTGAAGAACATCTAGGACTCAGTCCAGCTTGTGCATGATGCCTTATCTTGTCAAAGTGGTGCCATTAGTGAACATCTTGTGGTACTTTGCAAATTATCTTATTTTTATCATATTACTTAATGGCATTTAATTTTTTCTACAGGTATTCCATGGGATTTTTTAAGACAATAAAAAGAAAATATCAAGAAGGAAATAAGAGTTTAAAGCATCTGATAGATATCAAGATGGAAATACAGCATCTGATAGGAAAAGGCTCCCTGGCCCTAATGAGGCTTACTGAATGTAGTAGAGAATTGGCTTTTCTATATTGTTTTTTGACTACCCTATGGGTTTCAATACAAAATATTAGAGGAATATTCAAGAAGATAGTTGAGAAAAAATATAGTAAAACATCAGAGTATTTAGAGAAAAGAGAGAGAAGAGAAGAGAAGAGAAGAGAAGAGAAGAGAAGAGAAGAGAAGAGAAGAGAAGAGAAGAGAAGAGAAGAGAAGAAGGATATACTGGCTGTGTAAAATTATTTAGGTCTGGAGATAAAGTAAACAAATATTAGAGAGGTGGAGAAAAAAGAGAACATGAACCATATAGAGAGAGGAGAATTGGAAAGAACAAGAGGTAGTAAAATGCAGAGGAAAAAGTACAAACAGTAGACAAACTAGATGAGAAAAAAAGCATGTTGATGGGCAGGTCAGGATTTTCTGTGTCTACAGCAAGTATACGGTCAAGGTAGGGATTTTAAAAAATGACTGCAATAAATTAGCCTTTTATGTCAGGCCTAAGGTGACTAAATAATTAATCCACTTTCAAAATAAAGATTACACAGCAGCTTCCACAGATTTTACGAGATTGCTCAAAAAGCTGGCAACACTTAGATAGGTATATCTCGGAGCAAACTGTCTCGAGATAACATCCTGAATAAACAATTTAGGAGGGTAAATTCAGAAAAAAAAATTCTGAGCATAGAAGTCTCAGGGATTTCTCAGCAGTCATTAGCTTAGACTTGGAATAAGCGCTAAGTTGGGGTTATTTTTTGCAAGGTGAATCGTAGCTTTTGGGTACAAAATGCCTGATCAAAAAGCCCACCATCACTAAGCCAAAAAGCTCCCATTGCCCACCTGGAGAGGGACACTTACGTTACTCCTGTCAGGCCATTTTTGCAGTTGCAGATGAAAGCATTGCCGATGGGATCACATGAGCCTCCATTCCGGCAAGGATTTGGGAAGCAGGCTGTAATCTCTGACTCACAATTCCTTCCTGTAAACTGGGAGAGGCAATTGCAGTGGTACCCTGGGAGGTGAGGGACAGAGAGAGGTAAATTAGAATACTACCGCTGAGTCTGTCTAAAAGCCAGAGGACCCATTTGGCTGCTTTACACCAAAAAATAAATAGGATTATGGGGACAAGGGGATGTTTACACTCATTCTGGTCTGTCCGTGTGGTCCACACTAATGCTAGTCAAGAGTTTGTTTATTTGAGATGTCTGAACAATCAGAGCTCATGTCTACAACCAGGGACCAGAGGAATTGCTACAGCCCACACCATCCTAATTGTTATGATTCAGGTAAGAATAAACATCATCCATGAACATCTTTCAACAAAGGTAACAAGAAATATTCTAGATGTATTTCCCAACATTTTTGAAAATGTTTGCTGATAGCAGCAGTCTACTCTCCTTTTGGGGCTTCACCGATGAATAAATACATCAGCTGAGAGCTTTTCCACCTCTGCCCTTTGCAAGGATGACACAATGGGCATGTGACAGCAATAAAACACCAGTTTTATAACGTGCATCATCACGGCAGAAACTATGAACTTCAAAATACTAGCTGACCTGGGTAATACCAGCCCTAATCAGAGCTGATTATGTTCAGTGTGTGCTATGAAATTCTGATTAATCACTGACTGCACACATCAGACATAACAACACTCAACTGGATGGGGATCTTGTCAGGGATCAAAGTCCCATTTCTATGTTTTTTTGCCAACACAGCAGTAACATCAAAATAAAAAAAAAGAAAAAGATTTTAAACGCATCAGTTCACCCTGCCAAGTATCAAATGACAAGTCTCTTTTTTCTTTTTTCTCTCCTTGCGATTTCATATGGCACAGTGCCATTAATAAAAGCTTTATTTAAGGTCACAAAGAAATCCAGTGAGGCAGTGCATCTCTTAATGTTGTGAACTGGATATGGAAATCTGAGTGATTTGCTTGAAAAGAGCATGGAACACATAGGCTGTGAAAGCCATGCGATGGTCCCTGGAAGCAGAAGACTCCTGGGTTAGAGCTGTTGAACTAGCAAAAATTTCCTGGACATCTGTAACAAAACTTTGGTTGATCTTTTAAAAGGCTCCTCACACAATCCAAATGTCCTAAACAGATGTGTAGGCAAGGTTCAAGCTCCAGTTACGGGGTTCACATACTTACTGAACATAGCATATTAAGCAACTGAAACAAGGAACCTTTCTGACAGTAATATGGCTGCAGTTAGAGGTGAAATGGTTGAGTGCAACTCAATTCAGTGTCAAAATTGCTGGCAATCAAGCTTATATAGTGGAAATATCATCTCTCAGTGGTGAGCTTTTTAAACATATTTTTTAAAACTTTCTATATCTATACATCTGGAGAAATACCCAAATATTTGTTTTAAAAGTTACTCTTTCTGCAAACATGGCAGGAATTTCCAGCACATTTACCAGGAAAAGAATTTCATTGAAACAATATGGAAAAGCCCAGTGGAGGCATAAGGAAAAAGCAATTCTGCATTACGACTCCCACATCTTTTGTGTCCCATACGGTTCAATTCACCTTGTTCAGTTACTCTAATTGAATTCTTTCACGAGGACAGGCTTTTGAGAATAAACTTGGAACCAGACTTGCTGGCATACTCAGTCAAGAGTCCAATACTCTTTAACTGAAGATAAATTAAATAGATACTCAAATATCACACTGTTTCATTGTCCTGCTACAAGAAGGGAGACAGACACATGAATCTTTCCAAGGTTACAGAGTTAGGAAGATAAATTATTCAACTTTTTGGCCTTCCCAGAAAGCATGTTTAGTTAGCATTAGCAAGCTGGGATTATTTATTTTTGTGTTGTAAAATATCTCACTCAGACAATGTGAACAGCTTTCTGGTACTACAGAGATCTGGGTCTGAAGAACTACAAACCTGTGACTGTAGCTAGAAATCACAGCATGAATAAATAAAGCTGTTTCAGTGCTTCCTTTTTATGACTGAACAGTGACATCTATAGTTCAAAAATTTACAGTAGTGTTTATATTTTTTTTACAGTCTCAATGAGTTCAAGTGAAAGGAAAATGTTCAGTTCAAATATAAACCACTTTATTCATAATCAATTCTGTTGCCTTATATAACAGCAGAATATATATGTTATTCTGTTTGTTATCTGATATTTTATAAACCTCCATAACACTAAAGTGATGTTAAAAGCCAAGTTTCTGTTATTTTTTAACTAAGTTGTTAGGTGCCAATCATTTATAAGACAAAGTCTTTGTCTTAATGTCTTGTGTTTGTTTCAGCTGACTAAGTTCTAGGTTCTCATGCTATAACATATTCTGTTCACATTTGTTCATTATAGAAAACTTGAGAAGTATTGATTTGATTTTAAAAAAATATTTTTACCATCAACTATAAAAGGAACATGGATTTATGCATTTTATACTAAGAGGAAATGAAACTGAATGCACCAGATGGGTCAGAGCCCTGTCCAGCAGTGTATGAACAGGACCAAAATAAGTCTGCTTCTGAAAGCCCACATTTTTCATCAAATTTGATTTAATGATGGAACACACATCAGGGATTAGAAGACTAAAGTATTCACTCGAGATGCTAAGTCTAAGGATCAAAGGCAGAAATAAAAAAGGCACTACAACAAGACAGTATTAAATTATCATATTTACCACTGGTGTTTCCTCTTGTTGGATTCACTGCCATACACCCGCCAAGTCAAAGCCACTGGCAGAAGACACAGAACTTTTCTGTGACACACATGCTCAGAGCTGCAGAGCATTCACCCAGGAGGTCTCCAACACAGCAAAGCATATGTCAAAATTCATGGAGTAGGGAAGAGAAGAGCTGATATGATGGCTCAGTAGACAGCATATAGCAGCTCAGCCAGAAGATCTGCCAGACCTTTAATCCTTCTCCAAACCTCTCAGCAGAGGCTGTAATTCTGCCTGCTACTGCACATTTTAGCCACATGGCTATGGACAAAGGTAAATTGTTAAGAAAACCCTTCTTGTTGGGAGTGGATCTTGGGTCTAATAAAGAATTTTTATTATAATTTTAATTTAATATCCTGGTAAAGTACCATTCATTTCTTCCCTCTTTTTTAGAACAACAATAACAAGCAAACTTCTCACATTCAAGGATCAGAAAAGGCTCAGTGCCCTGACCTCTAAGCAGGGGATGAAAAAACTCTTTTAAGCTATGTAGGGCTTGATCCTGTTCACAATGAAAGCACTGAAGTCTTGGAAATTCATCAACATTTAAGATCATACAGTCCATCTGAGTCTTCTCCAAGTGGAATGAATATTTCATTCCTAAAAATGTTGATCTGCATTCTCCAGGGCAGAAAACTTTGTGATGTCACCACTGTATTTCTTCAGAGGACATCAGAGGAAAAAGGAAGCTCTGGAAAACACCTCTTCAATGCTTCTAGGGTGGGACCACAACATTCTCACATGTACCATAGCAGCATGTACCAACAGCTGACCTAAGAGTAACAACAAGCTATGAGGAACAAGACAGCCTTTTTAGGCTGTATCTACACTAACAAGTCCTGCAGAGCAGCAGCAGTAGGTCTGTGGAGCCAAACAGCTGGTGCTGAGGACCCAGCAACTTCAGTGTGTGCAGCTCAAGGCGTTGGGACTAGCTGTCTTCCAACTCAGCCCAGTCCTGCCCTCCCAGACCTTGCCTCTCCACAGTGGGAAGTCAAGCACAGGGAGAGATGATGACCAGAACATTCACATCAAAGGTCATTCATGACCTAAAACGTTATGTAGACATAGATCTACACATTGTCTTGGGCTTACTGGCTTTATAAGGCTTTTCTCATGCTCCTCCACTAACCTGAGTACTGAGTAAACTATGTAGTTAAATCTTACCTTCTCACTGTGACTCAAAGAGCTTCTCTTACTGCTGTCCTGTCATGTCCCTATCCAGAGGAAAAGGTATTTTTCATCCCAGACCCTACTGAATAGCAACATGCAGTATGCCAGGACACTACACAGGCTCCCTGCCTATACCTGTGTTTGCTTGGCACTTAAGAAGCAGAGGCAGTGGCAAAAGGCAGGCACGGTGCCATCAGCAGATGGGGTGTTGTTATAGCAAACATCTCTGTTGGTAGCATTCCCAGCCCGAGCATCTGAATGTCTGTCTATCCTAAGGTTTACTCGGCTTTACCAAAGAGGATGCTCTGAACTGATGCCAATTTTTTTTTTTTTTTTAAACACGTGTATGCTCCTGTATCTATCTGTCCCATTCAGGAGAGACTGGCTTTTATCTGTTAATGTGCTTTGGCTTTTCCATTTGTCTCTCTGTGTAGTTTCTCTCCCTGCTGTGCAGCTAGACCTGACAAATTTGATGTCCAGAAACAGCCCTGCCCTTGGCACCGATCACACAGTGTTATATGGCAAGTTAACTGATGAGAACTACTGAAGGTGCAGAGGACCTGTCCCAGCATTTGTATTTTGGTAGGTCTATAGTCAAACCATGCCATCTTCAAGAAGTGTGTGTTCTTCAGCCACACAAAGTCCTGCCACTCCAGATTTAACTTATCTGTTTTCAAACAGATGACTGCCTCTTGCCACTCGTTGGTATGAAAATGAACCTCAGTCTTTGCTGAACCAGTGCTTTCTATGAGAGGATTGGCATGTATATGCTTTTAAAGTGGGAATTCAAGAACAGATGCCTATAATCATAGCTATAAAAAAGATTAAACACCCCAAAAATTTCTAAAAAGCTTTTAAAAATTAATTGATGTGCATTTGGTATACTCACATCACAGTATGCTGAGTTGTCTGTGTGTGTGAAAAAGCAAGATCAAGAACATTAGTTAGATCAGGTCAGTTCTGTGGTATTATTACACTCGTTTTTCCCTTATTTCTTTCTTATGAACCACCTGATCCTCAAAACTAGCCTTGAGTCATGTTGTCAACAGCATTTAAAACATGCATTAAACCCACCACCCAAGTGCCATGTTGCGTTTTCTCCTCCCTTTGGACCATACCTCTGTTCATGAAAAAAAAAGAAGAAAAAAGAATAGAAGAAAAAGTGAAGAGTGGGGAAAGCAATGACTTTATGTCCTCACACTCTGCCCACAGTCCTTGACTCAGTAGATATTTCTGCTCAAATGCTTCATGTTCAAATAAAATCACCTACTCATATAAGCCATTTACTTTAATCAAAGCCAGATGCATACAGGACTGATCAAATCAAAAGGAAGTAACTGTACTTGTAATTGCAGGCTTTACAAGCATGAGGTTTCTCTCTGTGGTTGAAAACCTTGGTGCAGTCTTCGCATGTGATTACAGTAAAGCTTTCTATTGCTGAGATTGCTCATGCTGTTACTCATGCAGATAAACATACATTTACTACTGGCAGCCCTGGAAGTGCCACACTATTATTAAGGTTGTGTGATATTTCCCATTTTAAGACCTCATATTCAGCAGCTTAGAGCTTAACCACACTTTAAACACTTGGTTGAATTTTCTTGGGAAATTTCAGTTCAAAGAGCCAAGCTGTTTCTGAAAGTCATGCTGTTTGTCAGGTTTCAAAATGCTAACTTTCTTTAAAAATAGCTTTACTGACCCATACTTATAGATAGGGACTGAAAAGTCTGGAAGAATGTGGCCTATACTTCAGGGCTGTGGTTTCCACTGTCTCCCAAGAAAACTGTCCTAACTCTGAGTATGTGTCTTTCTGCTACGAGTCTCCTGAGCTGTCAGACCTACTGAGTGCTCACGTCCCTCTGCCAGCCCTGTTTAAGCATGCATTGGATCTTCCCATGGGGTCTCTGGACATACAGCCCCCCCTCTTTAACCACTGGTATCACTGGGCAAACACTGCTGCCATGAGTGCAAGCAGAGGTTCATGTCATTGTTGCTCTCTGCTGGCTCAGAAACTAGAGTTTGAAAGCAGAGAGGCTTTTCTGTACTCTTGGAGTTCTCCTCTGAGCTGTCTGTGCTCTCTCGCACAGGCTGAGATCCTCGTTCTGCCCTGTTCCATATGCAGAGAGGTCAGACAGAAGGATCCAGTGTGGGTCAGCTTAGTCCTGTGCCAGCCCTGCTTTGGAACAAGACCTCTGCAGTCATTCCTGAGCTCTGTGCAGCCCAGGCACAGCCCTGCCCTGCGCCAGGAGCTTCGAAGCTGCTGGGAATGTATCCAAACCCTAACAGCAGCGGCACGGACACACTCCTAGTGCATACAGAGCACTCCTTTAGCAATTCTCCAAAAGGGCCGTGACAGGACCCTATTCCCTTAACCACAGGATGAGGTAAAAGGTAATTGAGGCAGCTTTCATTAATGGTGAACAGGGCAGTAGGCATTTCTACTGAAAGGAAGATCTCACAACAGGAACACTGTTATAGAGGTTTGTGTCGTAGACGTTCAATTTATGCAAATTATATGTAAATTAGGCATGGCCTTTTTGACTGCTGGTATATAGCCAGCAACTCTTTCATATTACAGTGTTGGGTAACCTTTGCTTGACTGTTTTCTTCTTAAGTTAGCTGTAAATCTCAGCTTTCTTTTTCTCTCTCCTAATTTTCTTGTAAAGCACAGTAGGTTGTCCATAACAAAAACAATGCTAACAGTATATGAAATCTGCTTTGTAAAATTCAAATTAGAGAATGTATTTATTAAAACAAATCTTACACTTATGCCAAATACCCTCCATTTAGGAAAAGGAACATTATTGTCTAAAAACTTAAAAAAGAGGGTAATATCATTGAAAATATTAGTCAAGAGATCCTGATGTTACTGAATGCCCTGCGATTGAGAAAAGGACCTTTGCATGGTATATTTTTGCATTCTTCCCCTCATGAAAAAAGAAAAAACTGCCGTTTTCATTCTTAAGAAAATTCTTTAAAAAACGAAGAAGTTTTTTTTTCTATTTTAAATGGAAGTCAGCTGCTAACATCTATGTCAGCAAGTGCAATGGTTGATGGTTCTTAAAAGCACATTGCAATTTGTGGCTTTGCAACTACGATTTGCAATGCTGTTGGACTCTTGCGCTCTTAGAATTTAATTATGTGGCCTTTCTGCATACAGAGGACACTAACAACAGAATTGCTTTGCCTAGTGGAAGCAAAAAATGCCCATGCCTTCTCCTTATGGGCTGGGCTGTAGAACCACCGACATAGAGTCAGGGCCCATTGCACTGGAATTATGGCTTTATAACAATCCTTTATTTACACACACTGCTGAGACAGTAAAAACAGCAAACAGATTTTTTGACGGCAGGCAGCCAAAACATCCCTGCGGGGCACATGCCCCTCGCCGAGGCAGGAACGCAGGCAAGTTAAATCAGTTCTGTGACTGCTTTCCAGCAGTGAATTTTGTTGACATGAAAATGGTATTTGCCATTCCAGTAATAAGATGGGTCCAAACTTCAGAGCTGCTTGTTTCTCCCCTACCCCATGTCTCCCCTCAGTTTGAATTGGCATGCACAGGGTGCTGGGAAAAAAAGAATTACTGTAAAGAGTTTTGTTAGAAAGCTTTCAATTTACTCATTATGACATTGCTGAGCAATACTGTAAATAGACTCAAATAAAATCAATAGAAGGAGCTGTTCTCATGCTTCCTAGGGTGTGAGACGAATGGTTAACCTCATTTATTAAGTATGGACTCGGAATCAAAGCCATCATACATATGTTCCTGTACATACTACAGCTGTATTTCCTAGGAATTTCAATATTCATGCTTATCAATTCTTCCAGCGGCTGCAGCATCCTGTCTCAGAATGATTTTCCTTGGTTGTGCAGAACTCCATTTCTCTCCTTCTCGTGGTAAATAAAGACCCTTAAAGACAAACACACATGCAGCAACATTTCTCCTCATGCCCCACAACACATCCTAGATTGCCAGGGTTGTGCTTCATTCCTCCCAACTGTCCTCCCATCTCTTTCCATCAACAGTGAAGCCAATAGTATCCCTGATGCATCATTTGTGATAGCATAGGAGAAGATGTGGCTGAATCAAAACCAAAGATCCAGAGGGGATGCTAGCTGAGACAGCCCAGCATGGACAAATCCACATTGTTAGGACTTAACTTTATAAAGGTGGGTCTATCCAACTGAGAAACTTATCACAGTTTTGCTCACATCTCACCATGTGTCAGTCTTGAACAGATCGGAAGTTTAGGCCTAAAAAATCTGTGCAGTGGAGGGAATTCAGAAAGGAAATATGAGAGCCGGGCTTAAACTTATGAAAAACAGAAATAATAACTGTGGGTGCAAGGGAACTGCATGGACACATTAAAGAAGAAAGCTCTGGGACAGTGGTTAAATGCTCCATAAAACAAGAGTTTAGCAGGAACTTCCCCAGAGAAACATGACCAAAACCCACCAAGAGTAAGTGGATGGGAAGCTCTGAACTTGCAGAAAACCTCTCTGTTGAGCAACCTCCTTTTCAGAGGAAGTTTTATTCTGCCAGAAAAGGTGTGCTGCATGCTAATACAGTATGGGGAATTGAAAGGGAAACTCCTACACTGCAGAGAGAGAACTGTCTGAGAGGGAATGTTCTACATGTGTGCCATTTGCTTTTCTCCTGCTAACATGCTGACTGTTGTGGTAACTTATGCACTGCAGTAAGTCACTGCCATCAAATCACACAAACCACCACACAACCACTGGATAGGAAACTCCAACGCCAGCACAGTTTAAATCAATGCCCTATAAAATTTGAATGATATTACTTATACCTTAGAGCACTCAGGCCTCTGAGGAAGCTGTAAAATACAGTTCAGGGGGGGTTTATAATGGACCCAACTTGCTATTTTCCAAGCAGACATGTAATCAAATTACTCACTCACAAAAGGATGGACAGCTCAGTAATTATTTGTGACAGCTTCGGAAACAGAGTAAGGCAACACTGCTGTTGCATCTGTGATGGACGTTTGAAATCACCATCTTTGTGTACAGCCCTCAATGCTGTAAGGATGCTGTAAATGGATCCTGAAAAATCCAGCTGAACATTGCAGTAATTGTAATTCTATTGGTTTCTATAGAAATAGGATTATCCTAACAGCCAATAAATCAATTTCCTCCTGGAACACTAATGCAATAAGAAGGGGCACCATTTCACTGTTATTTATAAAGCAAACAGCTTTTACCCAATTTGCAATACCTATCAGAGTTTTATAGAGTTCATGAGATTTCTTCAAGCATGTTGCTGCATAAAACCATCTCTGGCAATAAATTAGAGAGGAAAACGGGGAGGGGGAAACCCTTAAAGCAATGAAAACATTTACCACCAGATGGCACGGCAGTACAGGTGCCGCCGTTCTGGCAGGGATGTCTCTCGCAGGCATCGGGATAAAGGATGCAGCCAAGCTTCAACTCTGTCAGGCCAACCACTTCTGCGAAGCTGCTGCGCTTGTTCTGGAGTGGCAGCTCATTGTTGTTTAGGACTACTGAGTCCAGGCAGCCCTGGAAGCCACTCAGGACCTGTGTTGTCCTCTTGTCAGTCAGGCTGCGGACATTATCCACTTGGACCTGGGCGCCGAAGTAGACAGAGCTGTCTGTGCTGAGCGTCTGGAAGTAGAGTGGGGCTTTGCGGCGCTCCACGTAGCTGTCGTCCAGGGACAAGCTGGTGAAATTGCGGTTCAGCTCCAGGAAGACAGAGTGCCAGTTTCCATCATTAACAGCCCTGCCAGAAATTCCCAGGATTCCTGGGCCACTTCCACAATCCAACTGGAACCAGAGTTTGCCATCGACAATCTGCAGGAGGAAAACAGAAATCAAACTGCTTCAGGCTCTCAGCTGTCTCATAACACGCTCTCACAGAGAGTCTGAAAGCACAGAGAACTTCTAGACAGTCCCTGCACACTGTTAAAGTTGCTCTCCTACATGGCACTAAAATAGCAAAAAGCTGTGCCTTTATCATTGGCAAAAAAAAAAGTAAGGTGGAAAATACCAGCATACTTTGAATTTGCCCAAAGCCAATTACTGCAGGAAAACTGAAAATACAGAAAAACATATGGGTACAAAACACAGGCAAAAACTTGGATAATTACATGTTTTACTGAACAGGATATGGACTTGAGGACCCTTGTTCTGCTCTTGGCTCTGCTGTTGAACTGCTGAGTCTCGCTCAGCAAGTCCGAGAACTGTGATTCTGCTCCCAATGGTTAATGTCACCAAAAGGATGGTCAGGGCACACGATCATCTCTTAGTGTTTGAGAGGCCTGTGGCAAAGTCAATGGCCACACTTCATGATGTTAGGTACTCTGCTCATGCACACATTCTGTGCTTCTGGAACCTTTAGGAGTACCTCAATGAGGTGTGGATTTGTCCCTAAATGTCATAAGTTCAGTTTTTTTAATTACAGCAGTAAGATACTGGTGTACCAAAAGTCAGTTATTTCCCAAAGATACTACACACCCTGCTCTGTGTATACCTCATAGATGACATAAGATGGGTCTTACTTTTCTTTCTTTCCTCATATTTATGCTGGGCTCATGGATTTAGAGAGTTTGTAGGGGATTTCTCATTCTCCCTTCTCTCCCTCACCCATCCCAAGTCCTCATGAAGGGAAAATCTGTGCTACTCTGCTGGGGCAGGCAAAGTGCAGAGTGAGGGAATATGTATGAAGTGCTGCTTTCCTGATTAGCAGTTTACCCAAGGACTTTAGGTTTCTCTAACAGATGGCATATAAGTTTAAAATGGCTGACAAGGTTGGAAATAATTTCTTATGACACATTAATTGGATTCAAGTTCTCTGAAAGCTCTTGCAAGTATTTTACCTTTATGTCACACTCTAGGAAGTATTTATTTCTGCAAACCCCATTTCAAGACAATTCTGTCCCATTATTTATCCTCCTGAAAAGTTCAGGTGCTGTGCCATTTTTCATCCTTCCAGGCAGCTCCCATTGTTCTCTCATTGGTCTATCTGTTACAGAGTCTCCCTGCTCCCCCCCAGTGAGAGCAGAGTTGCCACAGCTGTCAGTGCAAGAACCCCACAGAGCTTTGGAGGCCTGTTGAACTGGCATGGAGAATGCAGATGTGAGGATGCTGCAGTGTGTCCATCTGCCTTTGGCCATTTTTGGCCATTTCTAGCATGAACAGTCATGTTAGCTCGAGACATCCCTTGGCATGTGACTGTGTGCTCAAAGTCTTCTCAGCCAGGCTCCCTGATGTGGCTTGAAGCTAAACGGGAAACTGTTAATCTACAGGAGCAGACTGTGCTGTCGTGTCATTATCAGCATTTTATGTCCTTGGAGGTTGACAGAACTACCTGGAGAAAAACCAAGGGTAAAATCTTGAGATCTGTAAATCTCTGGATTTCTTCTCCTTTGCAAATCCTTGGTTTCCTGACTGGCTAAATCAGAATTGGACCTCAAGCCAAGACACACTGGGCAGTCAGGGTATAAACCACACCACTGATCTGCTCAGCAATTGCTCGGCAGCATGAACACAAAGGTGCTAAGGATGGGGAAGCTCCCTTTAGATGCCAGCTGCCTACTTACTCTGCATGGTATGATGGGGTGTACAGGTATGAACACACACGTAGAAGGAGCCAAGGAGCTAGAATTAGCCCCTGCTATGAACCACTGGCTGTTTTGAAGTCCCTGATCTGTAGGATGCAATGAAACTGAGAAGAAATCAGATCTATGACTGCAATACATGCTTTAGGGATGGATGCTGCTTGGTACTTCTTCAGCTCAATCAAAACAGGCTAATGGATGTATAGAATAATGAGTCTGGATCATTTTTCATTAAAAATATTTGCTTATAGGATTCAAAACTCAGCTGTAAACAGTGTCTGTAGATTGAAACTGGGTCTGTTAAAACATATTCTCAGGAGGAATCTTGGTAAACAAGATGCCCTGATAAACAGAAATTTTTCTCTCCAGAGATGGAGCAATAGTTTCTTTCCTCTCTGTGCAACGAAATAGTCCATAAACCTTGAAGGTGTTGCTCAGAAAGTGTGATCTGTCTCACCAGGAATACAAATCAAACAAAAATGCATGCCAACATATTACACTTTGAAAAACAGCCACCATTGGATAAGCAGCTAACTCGCTGCTTACTCAAAAGGCTTTTTCCTATGGAAACTCTTCTACTGATTGTGTATAATATACATATACCTCCCCTATGACTCCTTATGCCCTGAAGGACCTACTGCTTTCATGTCTATTACTCTTACTCACAGAACATGTTTTTCCAATTATCTTTATAAATACAACACCACATTTGAGCACCTGGGATACATATTACACCATTTGTATACAGGAAACTATGATCTAAAAGATTTCCCATTAAAATATGTTTTATACATCTTTCTCATCCACTTTTATTTCTTTTTACCAGCAGATGATCTGACGTACACAGTAAATACATACTGTCTGAAGGGTTAAGTTTCCTTCCTGTTATTGAAGAAACATGAGTAACCTCTACCTAGAGTGAAAGATGGAAAGGATGGTCTGATGCTTACAATACTAGCCTAAGACATGACAGATCTGCATGGGAATCCACACTCTGCAACATTCTTCCTCTGAGATCTCAAGCAAGCCATTAGTTTCAGGTCTCCACCAGTAAAAGAGGGGTAACGTCATTTCCTTACCTCACACCACTGCTTTACAGATACATACATTAAAGACTGTGTGACATGCCCAGATACCCCTAGCATAAAAGAACTTTCATTAATCAGATGGTCACAGGCCTTGCTGTAGAGGGACTGGGAGGAAATACTTGTTCCCTGATGAACCTCGAGGAGGAGTAGGAAGAACAGGAAGAGCTGGCAAGGAGCAGGTGCTGCAAGGGGCTCCACTCTTGGCTACTGAGCAGCCAGACCAGCCAGGCAGGGAGGGACGAGAAGGGTCTTCCACTTAACAGGTAAAACTGCTGTCCCCACTCCTAAGCACAGGGAATTCAACCACCCAGCAATTAATCCCTGGTGTTCCTGTGATTCCTTGTAACCACTGAGATGTCAGGGTCACTGCTCAGTTCTCAGAGGGGGTTCTTTAATTATAGCCTGGACCTTGGTACCAAGAAAAGCTGAACTTCAGGCTAACCAAGGGACATTCAAGCAAAAAGTATGGACATCCAGTGAATAGTCAGGCTCTTGTCCAGGCTCAGCAGTGATGCAGACAATAACCTCAGAGGGACTGCCAGTCTGGTTGGGAGCTGGTAGTGTCAGACTGTCTGACCAGAACTGAATGTGTGGCATTGCTTTTTTTATCCACCTATGTAGTTCAGCACAGCAGAGAGCCTGAGTTATTCCATCTTACAGCAGAGACAATCCAACTTTGCAACCCCTCACCCATGCAGCCCGTGCACCAGCAGAGACCCTCTGCATCATGAAAGCAGAGAAATACTGCTTCATCCTAGCTGGGCAGAAAATTCCCACAAAGATTCCACTTCCCACGACCTTTCTAGGCTCAGGGTTTAGTTACAGTCTCAGTTATTACAACTCTGACAGGGAGGTTAATGTACACTTAAGCATATATGTTATGCTTAGATTCCTCACCTGTAGAGATGCAAAAAGAACAGAGAAGACTCCAAAAGCTGATGCAATCTGTTACATTTCAACAATTTCATTCAATGAGCAGAATGGAGCCAAACACATACTGTAAATTATATTAGAATACTAGTCTGGCTAAGATGTTTGGCTAACATCCATATTTGTGTATCAACATAGGTAATAAAATGATCAAATGCTTCTTCTGAGACCACCTCTGGCTCACACAGTCCATCTGCAGTCAAACACCATGGATACAGCATGCTGCCTCCTAATCTATCTGGGGAAATGTTTCCTTAGCCGAATTGCATTTCAGGTTCGTTTGTGCAAAATGGTGTATTTAATTAAAATATTACTCATTTCAACTCCAGCCACAACTGGGATCATATCCAAGCTTCAGTTCTATCCAGCATAAGCCATGCAGCAGTAATGCATTAAAATGTATAATACACACTTAACTAAACCACACAAAGTTTCACATTAACTGCCTGGACAGAAGAACATATGCTTGCCTTTTACCCTTTAGCAGCTATATTTATGGCATGATGGGAAAGTTTTTCTTTACCTAATTTTAATCCTTAAAAATCACAAAACAAGATCAATCTCCATTATATTGCTTGGGAAAAAAAAAAAAAAAGGAATTCCCTTCTGTAATGGTCTTATAATGCTTTAAATGGTTCAATCTTACTTTTCCCAGTTAGCTGCTACATAGGTAAACAGGAAATGGTGGCACTGTTTTTGGGACATGAAACATTTCCAAAGGAGAAAAAGCCAACATTGACCTGCATCTCATTTTGCTCCAATTGTCTTAAAAGCAAGAGCATGCAACAACAACAACAAAAAAATGGCCAATGTCTCAAAATTGATGGATGAGTTGCTTTATTTGAAACAGCTGAATAAATAGCACCCTTATTTTATTATATCAATACAGTATAGCTGGTAGACTTGCAGCAAAGTAGTAGACAAGCAGTTTACTCTATGGAATTGATTATTCATCCAAGAAGGACACTGTGTTACGATTATGAAATATTTCCATCCCTGGAGTTATCATAAATGTATGAGCTCCCAAAATTAAGCTGGTCATTTAAACACTGAAAAGCATATTGCAGCATTAATTTTTAAACAGACTGCAATGGCAGAGACTTACTTCACAACAATCAATGCCACTGTATGCTCCAACAGTGGAGGTGTTTTCTCCCTGTCTTCCCATGGGCTCATACCTTGTGAGTCTAAATGTCTTCTACCTCTGCCTTTATCTGAAGATCAGTGATGGTGCTGGGCTCTCTGGTGCTAATCCAGCAGATACTTAAGTAGATGTTTAAAATTAAGGTATGTGAATAGTTCCAATTGCTTTCAAATACAGGAAGTTAAGCAAGTGATTAAGTGCTTTGCTGGAATGATGCCAGAGTGCTCAAAAGAACGCAGGATTTCATCCTTTATCCTCTATTTGGAAAGCTTCTCCTCATGTTTAATTTAATTGAAAGCAATGCTCAAATGATAACTTCACATTTATAGACCTCTAATTAATCTGCTTAATGGCCTAATTTCTGAGTGCCTCCCTACCTTCCAACATATGTACCTGGTTAAAGGAAAAAAAGGAAGCCTTACCTCTGGTTTACAAATGAAAAAAACCCCGTATGTTTAGAAAGTCGAAGCATAACTTACTTGAAAACACATGAGTCAGGGATCCCCAAAGTGCAGTCCATGAGTCAGCTGCCATTCCTGAAGAAACCTGATAGGGCTGAATCCTTTGAGCATGATGCCATTTGTCTGTCATAGAGCACTTTTGTGAGACCTCAGCCTGATATTCCTTGGCTAAAAGACCTTCACAAACTAAACTAAACAATTCCTGATCTTTTAAGTGATGCCATTTATTTAAAAAACTATGCTGAATGTGATGATTTTATTTCCTTTAAACCCCATGCATGCAGAAGTCCAGGGCCAGACCTGGGAAAAGGACATACATACTGTAACAGAGATTCCTGCCCTACTTAAAAGCTGAGCATGAGGCTTTGGGAAGGTAATTCCCTATGTCCTCCCCTGCTCAATGCATAGGAGAAAGCAGTGGCTTTGCATCCATACACGACCCTGGACCTCACTCATCGGATACCTGAGGTGGCAGCTGCATCTGAAGCTCTCTGCTTTCTCTACTTTCTTTGTTTCTTATACCTAGGAAGCAAAGCAGCTTGACATGGAGGTTGCTCACTGAGATTGGAGCACAATAACCACAGCTCTTGTAACTGCTCCTTGAAGCATTATTTTTAACTCAGCATCTTTCAGTGCAAAATAATTAGGTGATTATGTGTGCTGGTGACTGAAAACACGATTCCTACCTCACAATTAAAAAGTCAATTCAGGTGATTGCAATGAGGGGTTCTCTTACTGTTTTTGGTTTTGTTTTGTTTTGATGTTTTGGGTTTTTTGGTGGTTTTTTTGTGTGTTTGTTTGGGTTTTTTTTGGCAGCAATAGTAGTAGCATCAACTCTTCTATTTTGGTGGCAAACTTTCCCTGCTTCACCTGGATATTTTGACTCAGTTGTCTATCATCTGGACATGCTGCGCTCCTTAATGATGAGAGCTTTATACACAAAATTTTAGCAAAATTAATTCTCCTATCACCATTCTACCTCCAGTTCAGGCCATCTCTGTATCATCTCCTATTGTTTTCAAGTAGCAGCTTCCACCAGAGCCATTTGTTTTTTCCCAGCTATTTTTCGAAATTACAAAATTGCAAACATTACCTACTGACATATGCTAAGAGCAACCACAATGAAGACTTCCAAGAAGGTCTTCTAACCTGCAGTTTTGCTTGAGTTTTTTTTTAAACAAAAACATATGCTTGAAAGTTCAAACTGCATTTCTATGCATCTCAAAGCAGAGGTTAATTGTCTTGTACAAATCTGAACAATGCTGACAATTCCTGGTGAATGACAGACAGTACGCTTGCTCATGAAAGACTTCGGTCTAACAGCTACAGAAGTATTTGTTGCCCATTAATAACTCATCTAGCCACTTCAACACTACCTTAGCATTCAGCCAAAAGTACCCTAAAGATTGCAAATACAGACACAAAAGGCTCTGTGCCATTTTTCCCACTGCTGAATTATAAAATGTGGCTGAATTACAAATGTCAGTATTTTCATTTTGTACCTTAGAGGCTAAGCAGAAATAAATACTACATGTGCAGGCTCTTGGATGAGCTAGTACTCCCTTTTCATCCAGCATTTATTTGCCATTCCACAGAAGCCCAAAAAAAGAATAAAAATGCATGGAGAGCTTATCAATTAAATATTGATTTGGTAGCAAGCTCCATTGACCCCACGACTCTCTCAACAAAGAATGTTAATCCACAGAGTGCAGAGATCTTCATGTTCAGTAGGAGACATGTTCTAAGCAGTTGGTTCCTGGAATTAGCTCGTTAACAGTAAGGGCATATCCTCTAACCACAGACAGGACAGAAGGGAAGAACAGCAATTTCAGCAGGCTTCGTTTTGACTACATAGTCATATAAATGGCCAAATCTTGCATCTCGTGCAGACTGGCTCCTGCACACAGACACACATAATGTTCTTATAATGAACAGCACCCAGTGGGGAATTTTCCAAGTAAAGTACCACTAACAAGCTGCTTTTCTGATTGTTGTTGCTGCTGTTGTTGAAATTGTTTTTCCCCGTTAGAATCAGACTTCATCTTCTCAATCTACAGCTGAAATGAGAACAGCATTCCCCAAATCAAGAGCCAAGAGAAAATATAGAATCAAGAAAAACAACTGCAGAAAAGACAAGTTATTTTAATTACCTTCAGAATTATACAGGGATTCGCTCTGGTGTACATTATAATCCCATTGCTTTGCAGGGTTCGCAGACGGAGAGCCAACTTGAATTCCTCTTTCTTGCTGTTTTCAGAAACACGGTATTTAATGTAGCTATTCCCAGCAAAGCTAAGAGAAGTGTGGCCTGAAACAACCATTTTGAGAAGATACATGTGCTTTTAGTGCTACATGAAATAATTCCTCAAACGCTAAGTAATTAAAGAATTTATAAAGTTAATGAGAATGCCTAGAAAGAAAGAAATAAGAACCATTTTCGATGAGAGAAAAAAAGCTGGACTCTACAACAAAATATACTGCATTTCTTTTTTTTTTAACTATTTTTCAGGGGATAGAGGAAACTTCTATTTCTTTTGACTTATAAATGAAAAAGAAAAAGAGGTTTCTCCAAGTATTCAGCATTTTTTTCAGCTTATACACTCCTGGAGGCACTAAAATTGCCTCAGTGATAACAGAGAGAGTCAAAGATGACCACACCTGTACATCAGGCAGTTGAGTTACAGGTGTGAAGTTACGTGTGGGCAGATGTCAGCCAAACCCTTGCAATGAGTTCCCCTGCAACCAGTGCCCAGGGCCACAGCTCAGTATCTGCCATGCTTTCATTAGGCAAACAGCAAAAATCCTCTGTCCTGCAGCCTGGAATTCATTGAAGTCAACAGAAAGCCCTCCTTCACTGACTGTCCACCTGGCTCTTCATCTCCCAGGGAACAACACAGATGCAGAAAACTAACAAATGTCCTCAAACTTTCTTTTTGGGATAGTGTAGTGTTTTCATTAATAAAGGTTGGAATTTTAGTAATCTAAATAGTAAGCAGAAGAGTTAATTATAGAGCTTTGCCCATGGCAGGAAAACATCTGGCATAACATTCCCTAGGAAAAATTCTGTTTTATCAGCAGCCTGTTCTACTGAGCTGGTATTCCAACAAGCCAGTGGGAATTTCCAAACAGAAACTGGATCACAGTCCACATACAGCCCCATAGCTATAAAGACAAGTATTTACAGGGCTTATAAACAGACACACCAAGTGCCCGTGCTGAGATGGGTTAAGCAGTATGTTTTCTGTTGACTTCACTGGCACCTCTGCCTACAAAATGAGAATGGCAGCATTTTATTGTCCAAGTATGTCCCCCTTTATGGCTGTGACATGCACCTGAACATTCGCCAAGCTTTCCTGGTGGGCACTGGCAGATGAATGGTCTCCGGTTGGCTTCATACCCCACGCACTGCATGTCCCCTGGACACGGCTTCTCCAGACAGGGATCGTTGGACCCTGGGCAGAGTCCTCCTGCAATAAGTTAAAATATTGTCAGGGATCCATAGTGGAAAGCATGATCTGCTGCAATGAAAGAGTAATGAAAGACAATTATTGATTGCACACTTCAGTACAAGCAAAAACTGGCTTAATAATAATAATAATAATAACAAAGAAGCCCCAACAAACCTTCATAGAAAGAAACAGCTTTTGGACAAGTACACAGCAGAACTACCATAGTTCTTTTTCAAAGACTGTCCTAAACCCCATGGGGACATATTATAAAAATAAACTATTATGAGCAGTAACTGGTTTATAATTGGTGTTGTAACTCTCAGGCCATTCATCTTCCCACAAATCCTCCTGCACAGGCGCTTTAGAGATATGAGGAAAAAAATTACTGGAAGCTATGCACTCCTTTTGCCCCAGCACATCCATGAGAAGCAAATTTGAGGAAGAAATGTTCACTGCACCAAGCCTGCCAGAGTTTAAGAAGCATTTGGACAATGCTCTCAGGCACATAGTGTGATTCTTAGTGGTCCTGTGCAGGGCCAGTAGTTGGACTTCGATGATCCTTGTGGGTCCCTTCCAGCTCAGGATATTCTGTGATTCTAAGGCATGCTTGGGCTACAGTGTGACACCTGGACTTTTCATCCTCATACTACACAGGACACGCTGCCAGCTTGACCATACAGCACAGGCAAACTTGCCATTTCCCTGTGTTCTTCCTGACATTTCTGAGATCTCACATCCTATCCAGCTTGCCCAGGCTACGAAAATCTGCCCTCCTTTTTTCTGATCTGCAGGGACAGGACTATACAGACTTTTAAATTTGCTTGAAATACCTGAGTGACACAATTACATGTAGGTTTTTCAAAACCACCTAAATTCTTTACATCTATCAAGCTGAGCATGTCAAGGACTTACTTTAAAGCCTGTCAATGTCAAAAGAATTTTTTGCATTTCATGCACTTCTATATAACTTCTGAAAGTGTCTAAATAAATCTGTTTTGATTGACCTAATCTTAAAAGATTTGCACACACTGTCAATAATAATGCAAAACATGATACAACTATTGCTGCTTAATATATGAATTTTCAGAAATATGTGACTTCTACAACAGTTAGCCTTTTTTCGGTTGCAATAAGGTACTTGGAAGATGCAGGGTCAGTTTCTACATTTGGGCATCTATGTATGGCTGTTATAAAACTAGACTTCAAGTGCAGGAAAAAAGGCACTCCTGCCCTTGCTTTTGTTGATTTGCAGCCACAGCATGAATGGAGGGAAAGGCAATTGCTGGGAATGGACAGACACCTGTTCTTTTGTTTATTGAGTTAACTTCTTTAAGACTTGTAGGTGATGAATTTAATGATAAAAAGTGCCTTCCTACCCATCACTTTCTGAATATTGGCAGTTCCTGTATATTGCAGGATCCATATTGTAGGATCCTTAACATATTCAAAAACTTGTTTACTTTTGAGCACATTATTTTATTTACAGTTTACAGAGGAAGAAATCAACCTGTCATGGGGTACATGCCCAAAAGTAATGAAAGAAAGAATCTTATTGCTCTCACACTTTTGTACAAACCAAGCAGGGCTCATACTAAGCATAGCTGAAATTACCTGACACTGTAAGTATTTTCTGGGAAAAGAAAAATTACTACTGTAGCTTTCAAAGTGGACATGGGCTGACTGCAAATATGGCAATTACTGTAAATGTCTTCCTTGATGTACAGCACAGTCAATTTAATGTTTAACATCCTCCTCTCCTTTATCAAACATTTGTTTGAGAGGTCTATGCAGTAAAAGATTTACAGTACTGCCTGTAGCACTGTTAGAAAATGATGCATGGCAATCTTTATTAATCACATTAGTAGGTAACATTAACAGGAATAACAGCTGCAATACACAGTCACACTTTAAGCCTTATAGAATCAAAAAACAAGTGTCATTAATAGAGTTCTGCACCACAGATTTATATTCTATTTAAATGTAAGATCTGCAGAGTTTAACAGAGAATATGATGTTGTCTATACTTGGGTTTATTTGGGTTTTTTTAGAATAAAATTCCATTTCTTAGAATTCAATGGCAAGTAACAATTATTTCTGAAATTATAACAGGTTGTTAAAAATTCTACAGGCTCCTTTGCATTTTCACCTTGGCTGTTTTAGCTATTTTAACTCGTTCTTATGTGACAAATATGCAGCATTCTGGTGTCTGCAGAGTATATCTCTTCTTTGAACAAACATAAACCTTTTGTGAGGCTGCAGTTCAAGTGAGCCTCTGTGTTGCTGACAGACATGCCATTTGGGCTAAAGCCCCACAGCTCGTCAGCGTGCAGCAGAAAAAGGCACTGATGTGCCACTTTCCAAATGTGGCTCTGCAGATTTTCACATCCCCTAACCTATGACTATCTTTGACATGAAGCAATAAAGAAACAGCTTACTTTGTTATCCATCTCTGCCAGGTTTTTTATCTGATTCAAACTCTGATTTGTACTTTAGAGCCATCCTTCGGCATTCAAAAAATACATGAAAAAGATCTACTGTACTCAGTGCAACTGTGGAGATAACTGTTTATCCTGAACAGCCAAGAACAGTCCTTCTGGTAAACTACAAGAAAATCAACTTTTTATTCATCCTGCTGCAGCAGGATTTCATAGCTGTCACAAAACTTTAAAATATTCAGACTTGGGAGAAGTGCTTTATGCCTGTCTGTATGGTTATAAGTACATAAGCTACAAATCTGCATTATTGCATTGCCCCAGCTAACACGCATTTTCAGGCTGATTTCACAACTATGTGGAGCAAAATTGTAAAATTGTTCAAGGTTACGTTGTCCACATCAAAGATTTACAGCCTGAGTTTAAATAAAATTATTCTAATGTTGCATTTCCACTCCAAAGAGCAGTCTATTTTCCATCCAATAAAAGATTCAAGAAATATAGGTTCAAATTGATCTTTTTTTCTTTTAGGCAGGCCCTGACAAGCCACAGCATTCTCTTGAAACTCACATTAGTATTAATAAAACTGTTCTCTACAAGGTATCACAGAAACACACGAGCTAGCATCAACCAGTGCGTGGCAGGAAAAGGTGGAATAGACCCACTTGATTTTGACAGATCATCTTCAGTTTAATTCTCTAAAAGAAGATAAAAGTATTTCAATCTCCTAACCAATATACTGAGGAAGAAAACACTGTTCCGTTGCAAGATGAGAGATTTATTTAATCCCTATTCCTTCAAAAAAGAAGCACTTCTAGGACTGTAAATATATTTTGAAAATTGAGTGCTTCAACAATTTTAACTTAAGTCTTTTGATATTAGGTAGTTTTCTATCAGCCCATTCTCCTGCATCTGTATGAGTACTAAAAAGACTCTGTTTTTCTCACTTGTAGAAGAAAGCTTGAAAGGAGGGAGACTCCTGAAGGCCAAAGTTGCAGGAAGCTTTTAAAGCAAACTCCAAACTGCTACTTCAAATAGTAACTAGTTTACCGGGGAGAGAAGACTGGCAACTCATGATCTGCAATCTGTTTTTATTTTTGGAGCACAGTGACCAGGTATTGTGGGCAGTGATTATTCCACGTATGTCAGTGCAGACACCACAGAATTGTTTCTGCACAAGCCAGCAATGGCTCAGGTGCCCCTGAAAGCTTTGTGTCACACAGTACATCCCAGTGAAACGGATTCTCTCTGAGTTTTAGAATAACAAGACATCTGAACTCTTTCACCCACTCCTTGATCACAGCTTCCATTAGGACTCCTTAAGTGATAGATAGCAATTCCCACTTGCCCTGATTCCACAGTCATGCCCCCACTTCATGTTTCAGCTCTCCCACAGTTTATGTGAGCTTGTGCATTCTCAGCATGGCTTTACTACTGGAGATAATCACAGGGCGAAAACTTTCCTTAGACAAGTGTGACATTAAACAGACTATGGCCAGATCTAACATAGTTCTCTGCAGTTCTTTGTTCCCAAGCACAGACTTTTTTCTTCCATGTTCCTTGCCAGGAGAATTCCAGGCTCATTAATATGTATGTGTGTGCTTCCTGAAAATGGGAAAAGCAGTGCTGTACACATAAGAACCGAGTTGCTGATGCCCAGTCGTTCAAAGCACCCAGGACACTTTTAGAGGCAATATGTGCTCTGTGGAGCTGAGGCCAAAAACTGTCTCTGAAGAATAGGTTCTATATTAACAGCAGATCCTCACAGTCTATGATATCCTTTTGTCAGAGCATTCACATAGAAGGGGCTTCATAAAGTCTGAACTGTCTTGTTTCATGAGACAGTGGTCCAAGTCTGCTATTCTCTTTATTAAATAACATGGATGTGTCTGCACTTTTGCTGAACACTCCTGGGTCTATTAGAAAAATTCTTTCAAACTATTAGGCCAGAACCATATTAAACACTTGAAATGGAATTCGTCTCATCTAATTTTAGGGCATGATTCATCTGACTGATTTTAGACATCTAGGGAGAGGTGTATCACATTATTAAAAATACCTCATTCTTCCCACTATCTGCAAATGGCACCTGGAGTGACCAGCACAGATGTACATATATGCCCATATTTGTCAAGATTATTTCAACCCAGCCCTCTCCTGTTGAACATATTAATGTTACATCACTTTTGTAAGATTATAATGCAGACCAACTCTATAGCAAAGCAGTCCCCAAAAAACCTGTTTTGTCCCTGCATCTTTGTCTCAATACAAGAGTTACTTTGCATCATGAAAAAAATATGGACTAGATTTTTGCCTCTGAAAAATGCGAATGACATGGGAACTATTTTACAGGAACATACTTATTCCATTCCTCCTACTTTTATTTCCCCCTACTTTTATTTCCCCCAGCACTGACAGATGTTTGCATACCTTGTGCCATGTGATGGGAGGTTGGTAATTGCATAGCCCCTATGGTAACCCAGTTTGTGACAATATTTTTCATACAAACACAAACAGATGAGCCAAAAATCCAAGGAGACAGTCTGTTATTGGAAAACTCTTTAGTTCAATTTTATTGATTTAAAAGCTAAGATTGATGCATGTGAACTTTTGAACTTGTCCTTCCAGAGCTGAGCTGCTGTACCTCTGAAGTTCACCCACTGCCTACTTTACAGTCTCCCTGCATTTTCACATTAGATAACTCTGTTTGCTCACAAAGGTAATCTAGGTAAGTTATGCACAGCTGGCATGCATAAATTGTGCATATCTGTGACATCTGCCAGTGGGAAAAACACTCCAAGTATGATACATATTTCAAGAATGAGTGAATTAGTTCAAACTCAAGCTTTCTGGCCATAATTAAATCAGATCTCTGGAAACGTATGCAATATTTTAATGGCTTTGTCATAATTCATGCTATTAATATTTACTGGATGTGGAACTCTCTTTGCAACAAAGGAAGTATAATACTTTTATTACACTGCTAATATCTTGCTAATGCTGTCTTGTTAAACAAGCCAAAATAAATTTGTGAACTTTTTCCTGACTTGCTGCATTTGTGCATTTATTTAAAAGAGCTACTGATGGAAGAAGTATTTGCATTTTTCTAACTCTTTTACTCTAGTCTTTAGCTTTCATGAAAGCAAAACTACCCATACATTCTCTAACTAATATACCCTCACAAGTCTGTGTTACCTCCTATGTGAGAAAACACAGTGTGTTTATCTAAATACCGAGATATTTTCTGTGGCTGCTTTAATTAAGAACAGTAGAAGAGGAAGAAGCATGAAACGGCCCAAAGTATAAATTTTTGCTTCCCACCACGGTGTTTTATCTCTGTGCAAATAACAGGCACTAAGGTGTTTACCTCTTTGGCGGCTATACCTAACTCAGCAGCTCTGGACCTTTTCTTTACTACAGACTGGATGGCAGTCTGGATGTGCTCAACCACACCCCAAATGGTGTGGATCCTCAATGGAAAATCTGCACATAGTGGCTCAAACGGGAGCAGTGGGATTTTCAGCAGAACCAGGACAAGCTGCCTGTTGCAAGTGTTCCCACACAGCAGTCTTCAAGGCCATGATACATGACCCAGAGGCTGGGGACCACAGTCGCTCTCAGAACCACACTGCCTTTCCAGCAGCCTGTCATCCATTTTGAGGATTGACTGGTACATGACAGAAAAATTTGGAAATCGCTGTCCCAGCTGAATTGTTGTGCTTCCATTGCAAACTTGCTGTGCCAGGAGAGCTGCTGGGTCAGAACTGTACTGCACTGCAAAGACCGTTTTTTGGAGTTAAGGGATTATGAGGCAGAGGGAATAATACATCATTATTGACTTTAATAGGTAGTAAAATGAAATGATAAACAGTGAAAATTTTGGCTGCCAGAAAACCAATTTCTGACTGTGAGGACTATCACTATCCCCATGGAGATGAGGATTTGTGATTTCTTGATACAAAAGTGAGACTAAGTTATAACTTAGAGAATATAAAAAAGTTTGGCAGACAGTGTTCCTGCATTGACTCCTGGACCTGACTGGAAGATATTGCAGTATTGTCCCTTTTAAACCTGTGAAAATCCTTTATTTCAGAGCCTTTCATGTGTAACAAAATGCTGACTGTTGTTATAATAGATATGTCTATTTGAAACTTATAACACTATTACTTTAAAAGGCGACCAGATAGTCTGCTCTTGAATGTACCTCAGATAGAGAATCATGATATTTTTTACAGAATTGAACTTCTATGGCATTATTATCCATGTCCTGCAAGAAGAAGAATGATTTCTGGTTAAGTTTTATGCAATTTATGCCTATTTTCATCCCCACTGAGGTCAGTGGTAAAACATGAAGCCCTGCTGACTGCTGCAGAAACAAAGGTTGGTTATTGAGGGATATGGCTGCTGAATTCTTGTACTGCTCTGTATGTGTGTGCATGTGTGCTTAAGATGAGGGAGACTTAGATGTATTGATTTTATAGCAGCTTTTTTCTCTGCTCTTAAGTGAAGTGGAATGAGAAGCAAATAGCCTGGCAAACAAAAGAAACAGAGCCAGTATTATAATTGCCTGAGGTTTTAAAATCCAAGTGCAGAATCATACAGAAGATTGGCTCTTGAGTCTATTTGTCATATGCCCACGTGAAATCTCTGCCAAAATGTGGAGCAGCCTGAAACCCACCCTGTCCCCTACTGTAGCATTAAAGGTCAGGAATAACACTTGCTAATAGAACACTTCATTGGTTTCCGTGGTTCTCTGCAACAACGGGACTAGAAAAGGCCTTTCCACTTGCCCGGCTTAGGTCAGGGGTGTTTTTCCTTGGAGACTGCTGGTGCATTGCTGCAGACCAGGCTGCTCTGCTACAGTAACAATCCAGGTTTATTCCAGTGGTGGCGCCAACTGGTTGGGAAACTACATACCTCCCTCTCCTCGTCCTTCCTCTCCCACTCCTTCCCCTCCCCTGGAAGCTGGCTGATGGCTCTGATTACAGAGCCTCCAGGAAAGCGGTCTTTGTTGTAAAAGGCCAAAGTTCATAAACTTCCATTTACATCAGTAAACACGAACAATTCTTCCCGAGCCTGAGAAATCAATTCCCATAACGCATCAGCCAGTCGTGCTTTAGTGGACTGAATTGAAATGCCCCTTCTAATCTGCATCAGAGGAATAAAATGGATCCTATCGCATAATGTGCAGCGATGGGAGGGGAAGAAGGAGAAGTACTCACCATTGCACATGCAGCGCACATTCCTGTAAAAGCGGGGACACACAAAACTAATTCGTGCTGTGCTGTAAGTCATCAGGGAATGTGAATCAATAGACAGACTTTGCTCACAGTGTTGCTCCTGACAATCCAGTCCAGAGCAATTCTTCTCCAGGATAGCAGAAATACGAATCACATTTTCCAAGTGTCTCCTTGCATTGGTGAGCTTCTGAATCAAATAGGCAGGCTTATAGAACCCACCGCTGTGCATCTGAACCGCAAAGAGCATGTCGAGCTGGCTGCTGCCTGCCACCGGCTGAATACTGATGATGTGGAGGCTGTCCTGTTTCTGGGACAGCACCGCGTTGCGCAGGGTGCGCCTGAACCCGTGCATGTGCAAACCCACGAAGTCTTCCGGGGACACGTTCTCAAACCGGATGGTGACCGTGTTCTGCAGCATTTCTTGCAGCAACTGCTCAACGTGCACCACGACGTCGATGGGCACCTGGAAGCGGCCGTCGCTGACAGAGACATTCAGGATGTACTTGCCGTTATCCAGCCCTCCAAGGGCAATGATCTTCCCGTCGTGGCTGTTGACCTTGAACAAACTTTTCTGCTCTGATTTTAGCGTGTATGTGAGGACATCGTACACATCCTGATCTGTGGCATGAATTTTCCCAATGACTCCCCCAGGAAAATCATCTTCCATGGTGACAATGAAAATCTCCAGTGGAATGGCAGTTGGTTTGTGAATGCTCTCTTCAATAACCCTCACCTGAATGTAGGTGTGGGAAACCTGCTGAGGCTTCCCAGAGTCCTTTGCCTAATGGAATTTAGAAAAAATAATAATAAAAAAATCAAAAAATAAAAACACATAGCCTACAACCATAACTTCTTGCTATGTATATTCTCATAGCATCAGTAATTCTGAAAAGAAATTCTTAAAAGAACTTCTCAAATGCATTTGCAAAATACATATGTAAAGAAGTGCCTCAGCCATTTCTAGTAGTGGAACTTACAAACTCTTTAGGGAAACACTGATCTCTAAGTGGATTGCAGAGAGAAATGTGTCAGTAGAATGTCTCATTACTCAAACTGAAATGCTCCCAGGATCCCATAGCTATCACTTGTCATCATCACAACGGAGAATATACCAACAATGTGGTATATTCTGCGCCAAACAGAGTTTGGGCGCACTTCTACCCTAGAAAAGAGCCTGAATTACAGTAAAATGCCAGCTTTCTGCATTGCTTGGTGTGCTCCAAAGCACTCCAGACCCTGCTTAGCTTGTGTGGATGTGAGGGAGTTCAGCATTTTTCTATAACATTCTGTACTTCTTTACCTGAAGCAATCAAGAAACATGCTCGACATAAATAAAATTTATCATCCTCCAAAAATGAAATAGGTGCTTGTGCTGTTACTAATGATAAAATATGAGAGCAGCACTGCACTCGGACAGATGACTGTATGACCCAGACCAGGTATTATAGCATCATTTGCCCTTCTTTTATAGAGAGCAAAAGAGCAAGTATGACAAAAAACCCAAGGCCATCTTGACAGAAAGGTGTGCAAACTTGAATCAGTGGCCTTTCCTACAATAAGAAAAATGTTTTATTGAAGCCCCTATTAAGATATACTGCTCCACACATTTATTTGCTCCAGAGAAGAACAGAAGACTGAACTGCCACTGGGAAGAGATGGAGCACATGTTCAAAGATCTTTGTATTTGGACACAAGGAGGGAAACAAGCTGAAGAAAAGAATGGCAGAATGACAACAGTAATATGGACATTACTAGGCACAGATTAATAACTCTAAGACACTAAAATTCATTTGTCTTCACTTCTGAAAGAGCTGGGTGGAGTATTTAAAATATTTTATATATATGTACATAATACCCATGTACATGCAGAAGAGATTACGTCTCATTCCACTTTCTGTTTCAACATTAACTCTTAATAAACCTAATACACACAAGAAACCTGATAGTGGAAAAGAGAAAGCAGCACTCTGGCACATATGAAAGGAAAGAAACACTTCTACGGTCTATACACAATAGGAAACTATAAAATATGTTTTCTCTGCAGAAATCCCTAAAGAAAATAATACTGGGAGGAATCATGCCTCCCCAATCCAACAGCATGGTTTTCTGAGCATGTTGATGCATCTCAGACATGGTGGTCTATGTAATATTTCACTTATATAAAATACTTGGATCTCTAAAGCTAGAGGATGCTGCTGAAATTTAACTCTCATGCCCAGTTTTGGACACAGTAGAACTCTGGCTTGCACATTACCCTGAAAGCAGGATATTTTATGATTAAGGCATGGTAAGAAAGAAAGGTGATGATTTTTTATTTTCCTACAAGGCTAACATAATAGATTTCAAGGATATTAAATGGTGAACTTGTAAAACTTTGATTTGATCTGTTAATTAGCATCAGAGCTTATATTTTTTGAATTGTAACCAATAATTGCAACTAAGGGTGCTACTGCTGTGCACAGCATTAAATGTGCTTGTAAAGCAACAGATAGGCTGTGTTTAGAGAGATCAACCCCAGCAAAGCAAGTGGAGGAAGCAAGAATTCCAGACACAACTTATGGGACCATGACTCATTTCAGTGAAGAGGTTCATTCCCTAGACTTGCATATTTACTGAACCCTAATACATCTTCTCTGGCAGGCCTGAGAAATGTGGACAAATTACTTTTGGATTTACAGGTTTTGGCAATCAAAATTACCCTGGTTACAAAGCTTCTCAACAATTATTCTAAAGCTAAGTTTGAGCTGGACTTCTATTGCATGTCTTATTTTGACATTCTTTTAAAGCTAAGTTGACCTTGGAAATGTGATTTCATGAATTTTTGGAAGGCTTCCAAAAATTTATGATTAAATTTATGACTTAAAAGCAGAAATAATTTTCCTTCCTAGAACAGTATTTTGCAGTCACTTGTTCTGGGGTGTATTTATATGTACATAATGCATTTTTGCTCATTTTCCTTCCTTAGCTACAGAAAAAAAAATGATGAAAATCTTAAACCATAACAGTCACTGCTCAGAAAATTCATTTCATGCTGAGGAAATTGGAAAGGTGGCTGGCTACCTATTTATATTTATATTTATATGAAACTGGGTTTAAGAACATCAAAGAAAATATTCCGTATTGTGCATTTGCAAACTGGAATGTGTGATACTGACTCGTAGAATACAGTCCATTAAAACCAACCCATACAGGCAAAGTACAGGTTACCTGCCACTAAGAGATTTTTTTGTTTCAGTGTAGATGTAAAAATCAAGCCTTACCTGCACACAGAGCACATACTCAGTTGAAACCATGTGCTTGAAGATGACTGCAGACCTCAAAACGCCGTGAGGGTCCAGTGTAAACTCCTCCTCTTCATTGCCAGTGAGGATGGTGAAGGTAAAAGGGGGGCCATTGTGAAAAGAGTCTTTGTCTGTCACTACCAGCTGCAAAATGCTTGTGCCCACTGGTTTATTTTCCTTTACACATATACACAGCGTATAAAGAAAAGGATTAAAATGATACATATTGCAATCATAAAACACCACATTTTGCTATCGAGAATATTCAACTGAATGCTCTTTGCCCAAGGTGGCATTTCACAAGTTGTGTTTTTTTGACACCACTCATGTCCCATGGATCAGAGGCGGAGATGAAGGTACCCGCCACACCTCCAGGGCCTGCTGAGCTCTGTCTGATACTCTGTCTGGTCAGGACTGACTAAAAGTCAAGACTCACACCCAGAGCAAGGTGTAAAGAAGTGTGAATTTATCCCAGAGCAGACATTTTGAGGTTAGAGTACCTGGTGCAGCAGGGATGAATGTTAAAATGTGTGACAGATGCTGTGGTTAAAGAACCTCAGCAAACAGAAACTTATCGAAAGACCCAAGAAAGATTTGTTTATACTTTCCTTTAGATAAGATCACTTGATACATGTTTTGCAGACAGCTCATCAAAAGGTACTTAACTGAAACCAAATGCCTGTGCATTTTGAAAGTCAGAAAAGTTTTTGATGTGCAGGATAAACTTACTTGAATTACAGCTGTGTAGTTAGCTGGAGTAAACACAGGGCTGTTATCATTCACATCAGAAATGTCCACATTGACCGTCACAGATGAAGACAGAGGAGGGGTGCCACTGTCTCTTGCCTGTACAACTAACGAATAACCAGATATCTGCAAAACGTGAAAACATTAAATCATTGTGAAAGCAGTCCTAAATTTTAAGCCACGTTCCTTACATTCAAGGCACCACCTTTCATATTCTAAGGAAAGCTGTTTGGCCTCACTACCTTCCTGCCCTTAGTATAACATCATCCTGTTTATCGCCATACCATGCCCCAACTTCTGTTTCATCAGGCTACCAATAAACATAACAGCTTCATTGTATTAAAATAACTGTATCATAATGCATTCCTGAAACAAAGGGGCAGACAGAAAATAAACGACAGATAACATCTGAACTCAGCTATTAGTACTGTAAGCTTACATTTTCATTTCTCCTAGGTGTCAGCTGGGATATGTGACCTGATTCTATTTATCTTACAGTTGGTTTCCAAGATGTTATATAAATTGCTTATTAGAGCCAGCATCAGTTTGACACATACTGTTTCTAACACAGTGATGGAGAGCCAAGAAAAAGTTTGCAGGCAGTTGGCTTAAACGCTCTGGAAAACATTTGGGAGTACAAGGGACAACAGTCTCTGCAGCAACAGAATATTATCCACTACTCTGCAGAAGATAAGTGGGCTTGAGTCTACTTGTTTGCAACAGACACAAACAACTCAACGTAGTGCAGGCAGTTCAGTGCATCATCCATGGGCCCTCTACACACATATGTGCCCGTGTGTGAGGTGTGAGCATATGTGACAACTTGCAAAAGCTCCGTCTATGCACAGTTTATGGATGACAGTTGGATTCTCCAAACTGCATCCTTATGTTGGCTTCCTTAGGTCTTATGACTGCTTTTTACTGTATATTGCTCCTTGCTCTGCAGGGAAAGCTGCTGACATGTCTGCCCCAGAATCCTCCCATAGGGGAGGAAGTGAAGGGCAAAACATGTCAGATACAACACTCTGCTCCACCCTCTCAGCGCAGGGCTGGAAAGGGGAAAAGCATGCAGAGGGGAACAAGATAATGGTTAGGGGGACATTTTGGGAATGGGGTGGGAAGGAAGGAAAGCCACATACATTTGAAAAATGACAGCTTTTTTGGTAGTAGGGATGAGTTCAGACCGAGCACACCAAAATAAGGCAGTTCTTCTGGGATGTGGGACCAATACAAAGCAAAAGGGAACATGTTTTTAATGGGGTTGTATGGAGGAGAAAGGTGCGATTTGGTGAGGGCATAGTGACACAGGAGGAAAGAGGAATCCTGAACTATATGAAGTCAAGAAACTTAAGGAAGAGAATAAATTCTTTTTTTTTACTGTAATTTCTACCACTAGCTAAAGGCAAAACAGAGAGTTTTGTAGGATCTTTCCTATTTTTCCCTGTGTTTGCTTTCATTTCAATGTATCCCAGAAAGGTAGATGGCAAAAGTCATGGTCTCTATGTGATTACGGCTCTGGAAATAAGTTTCCTTAAACCACTGAAACCTGGGAGTCAGCACTGCCTTTGGGGATCTACAGCAGATGGGGCATGATGTATAATTTTCCCTGAAGGGGTCAGAAACACCTGTGTCTAGGAAATGTGCCAAGAAAGCAAAAAAAGGACAATATCACAGCTTATTCTAACTGAGGGAAACTTTGGAAAATGCAGACCTAACACAGCTGGCATTACACTTGCACACGCTCATGAGAGTAAATGTGTGTATCTGAATGCAGCTGTACCTGAGTCCACTTCAGAAACTAAAAGAAGTCATATTAAGAAACCCAGCCTGTGCTTTTATTACAGCCAATTTGTAACATGCACAGCCATTGTTACTCCCCTGTTCTAGACAGTCTGTGATAGTGTCATTCTACCACCAAACACGAACAATTTAGTCCTGCCTTTGTAATAATACAGAAAGTGTTTTTTGCCACTGTTTTAAGAAGCAGTCCTACTTCCAGTAAAGAGCTTCCCCAGCTGAGCCCATATTCTGAAAGTAGCAATCTGCTTCCTCAGTTTTGTGGGTGCATTGCTGGGAGGCAGGAGGCATGGATTTCCTTATGTGTTGCAAGATTTCTAAAGCCATGTAGCACTCTCCTGCCCTGCTAGTAGCACAGGCAACTGCATTTGTTTGGGTTTTTTCCCCAAAAGCTGCTAATTGCTAGCTATGGCAAAATGGTGATAAACAGTCCTAAATGAATAATGGAGTGAACAAACAAAGCAGTAGAATCTGTTTAATGAAGCACTCTTTCACTTTTGGTACAGCCTGGCCATTTCATAGCATCCCCTCCCCAGTGACATGTTTTGCAGAGCGCTAATTAATGGCTGAGGTCTCAGCTCGGTGCTCAGTGCCACAATCTGGAGTATATTGTAACCACTCTGTTGCACACACAGCTGCATGTGTACACTTGCAGGCACAGGGGACAGGAGGCAGCTCATTAACACAGCAGCAGCTCCCGCTGGCACCACGGGAGAAATCCAGTGCTGCTTCTCTCCCCTGATCTGACCCCAGGCGCTGTGTGGGTGCAGGGTGAGAATGACAGAGCAGTTGGCTTGTAGATAGGACTGGGGACAGGGCTGGTGTGGAAAGAAGTGGGAAAACATTAGAAAGACCTGTTGGAGCATCTTAGGCTGATCACTGCAGAGTATAAACGAAACTCCTTCAACACAAGCTAGCAGCAGAATGGAGATTGATGCACATCTGTAAGTCATTGCAAATTAAGAAGTTCCACATGCCTTACCCTTTCTCTATCCAATTTCTTTTTAACCTTCACGAGTCCCAAAACAGGATCAACTGAAAATTCATTGTCTTGATCCCCATTCACTATGGAAAAATGAATCTGGCCATTGGGAGGACTGTCCAGATCTTCTGCTATCAACTTTTTTTGAGAGAAGAATAAAAAATTAGTGAAACACATATTTAGTGATCTGTGTGATACATTAATTGCTCAACACTCCAAAAAGTAAACTTCATATTCCATCAGACTAGTTACACCTGAACGGCACACCCCTACAGCATCAATCCAATAGGTTTTTGTTAGGAGGTTTCCCTTGGACCTTTTCAAAATTCTAGTCTGAAAACATACAGAATATTTTAATCTTAATATTTCATGCAACCCTTTCTCTCTGGATCCACAAGTTACAAGATGAGAATATTGTGAAGTTTAAGGGTGGCACACTACATGCCACCAAATACTATGTATTTGGAGCTGTGAGAAACCTGGTGCAGTGAAAGGTTTCCCTGCCCACAGCAGGGGAGTTGGAACTAGATGATCTTTAAGATCTCTTCCAACTCATGAGAGAGTACCCGTGACTCTATGATTCTATTTCACTGAAAAGTTGAATTCTGCCTTTCTGTTAAAACCTGTTTGTTTCTAGCTGACTCATGAAATGCAATGCCTTAAATATGCCATTGCTCTTTGACAACATTAACAGGGTTAAAAAGGAATAGTACTACTACTACTTTCTTTTGTGGAGAAACTGACAGCAGCTTGAAGAGGAGTAGCAGATGCAGAGTATTGGCTAGAAAACGGTTTGGGGGATCCAAGATGTAGTAATTATCATTATTAACCAGTGCAGCATTTTATTAGGGGCAGAGGGCTTCATCGCACCCAAATGCTGCCCAGGGCCCCACTCACCGTGACCACGGAGTCCCCAATGGCCGCGTCCTCGCTGATGACGGCGCTGTAGACAGCCTGGCTGAACTTGGGCGCGTTGTCGTTGACGTCCGTCACATTCACGTTCACCGTCGTCACCGCGCTCAGGGCTGGAGTGCCTCCATCCTTTGCTTCCACTACTAAGTAGAAGTCCTTGCATGATTCAAAGTCCAAAGCTTCGAAAATGGAAATCACTCCTTTGAAGCAAAGGAGGGAATGTCAACAGCCGGCAAGAAACAAATAATGCCATGGAGTAAGGGATTTGACTGTAGTAAACAGTACAGCATGCTATTTATCACCATGGCACACATACAACACTAACTGTAAGACTGCCCAATCCAATAAAAATGTTTATTCAGGTTTATACTGCTGTCATTCGATTAAAGAATGATGCCAATTGCACTTGGGTTGCCTCTGCAGAAAGGACCATTACAAGGCATGAAGCAATGAATGGTTCCTCATGAAAATAGCTTTCATTATATGAGTATCATAGATGAAAAAGTGGGGGCCATATCTACCCATTTACCATCTCATTCACAGAGCCTTTGGGAGAACTGGATGCCGAATCTGGAAATCAGCCCTGACAAGTCAACAGAAATTCACTCCCACACAATTAACTTCTCATGAATTAAATACAAATGAATGGGATATGAATACCTTTGAGAAATCAGCTGTCTATCATTTAAGTGATTAAACAGAGACTTTCCCACTCAACTAGGTTTATAAATTTTGTGTTACTTCACCACACAACCAAAATTAAGATTCTCTGTAACTTCATTCACTCCATGCACCCAGATCCCCTCTAGGATAGAAGTGATCTGATTTCTAATGGTCTTATAAATTTCCAACAATATCAGTTTCCTAACCTTCTTAGGAAATGTATTTCAGGACTTAATAATCATTACAGCAGGGAATTTCATCCTATCATTTAACCAAAATAATTCAAATGTAATTTCAGCCAATTCACAACTTCTTTTCTTATGACTAGGCATGGAGTACAATTTATTCCGCTCTCCTTCACAGGTACTTTCTACAGGCATGAAAACTAACAGCATGTCTTCTCTTTCCTAGCTTAAACAGCCTTAATTCCATGAGTCTTTCCTGGTAAGTCACATTTTACAGACCTCAGATCATTCCTCTTAATCTTGTCTGGGTTCTCTGCAAACGAATTCTACCTTTCAGCATGACTTGCTGAAAGCAGGAGCCCTGAAGAGAAGCTTCCAAGTGGCTAGTAGAGAGTTCTCACTGATAAATGGTGTGAAGGACATTATTTTTCAAGCTCTGATCAGGCATGCTACATCACCACTCTGTTGTCTAGAAACTGAGCTCCTGCCTCTAAACTGATAATAATGGAGCTGTCACACATCAATGAATAATATATAGTTTTAGTTTTGTTTTTTTTTTTCTGTGTGATTAAGCTTCATTATGGGTTTTTCTTGATTTATTTCCTTGGCTTCATTGTCAAATGTGAAGTTAAGTATCGCTGCCTAGGCGTATTTATGTTTAAATTTTGCTAGCATTAATCAACATGATGAAGATGACAGACAACACACAGTTATGTTAAGTCCGTCACACGAGAGGCAGCAGTCTCCACAGAGTGGAGAGCCATTTGTGCATACAATTATAGAAATGACACAAAGCATAATTTTGAGGTTTTTCATGTTACTGGTTATTACAGCTGCACTCAAAAAAGTGCTATCTTCAGTTTTCAAAATCAAGACTGCTTTGCCCTCAGATTAAGGTGGTCATCCTAAATGCTATGAGAATGAGGGGATCCATTATAGAAAGCACAGAAGAAATAGCTTACTGTTGACAGAATAAAAACCTCAGTGAGGATAAAGAATATATCCCACTACGGAAATTCAAAGAAAATGAGCTATTTACACCAAATATGATAGCTTTGCTTGGTATTTCTTAAAGAGAAGCAGTGGTATATTTTTAAAATTTGTGATGTACAGCCACAAAGACCTCAACCCAGGCCATGGCTGAGGTCAGAAAAGAAAAATCAGAGCAACCTAAGTCAGGGAAGCTGCATAAAACTACATAAACAGCAATCACATATTAGGACTGAATTGGTCCTGACACATCCTGGTAGCACTGTTTGATGCTTTCTAAGGGGCAGACAGTTGAAGCTCTACTCAGCTGGTAAACAAGCAAGCATTGCAAGTATTCAGAAGTGTTTTGCACAGTTTGCCTAATAGGTTGCCACATGTATATTAGCTTCAACAGACTTACTACTGGAGAAAAGTATTCTCCACTTGAGCTGGGGCAGCCAAGTGTGACCGTAATTGACATCACTCTCCAACCTAAAATTGGTTTTAACTGTGTAGTTAATTACACAATGACAAGCTGTGAGTCTCTGGCCTTGGAAATCTTTTGGTCCAAGAGCCTTCTCCAAAGCATTAGTGTTTTTCTGATGCTTTCATTTAGCATTGCAAGTAAGAGCCACTCTACAAACCTGTTTTTGAGTTAATTCTGAACTTCCCTTTCTCATTCCCTGATCTGATGAGATAGGCAATCTCAGCGTTTGTACCAATGTCTTGGCTTGTAGCAAAAACAGAAAGGACCTCGGTGCCAGGTGAGGTGTCTTCAGGTACTGTGACAAGATAATCTCTTCTTTCAAACACAGGGGGGTTGTCATTAATGTCTAGCACTGTAATGGTAACAGTGGCAAAAGAGGATAAGGTCAGCACAATGCTTTGATCTGAGGCCTTTACAGTGATGTTATAGGAAGACTGAAGCTCTCTATCAAGTGGATGTTCCAAAATAATGATTCCTGATGACCGGTCAACTGAGAAGTAACCATCTGCAGAGTCTGATAGGGAATAGGTGACTTTTCTGTTCACGCCTGAAAGAGAAGCAAATGGGAAAATGATAATGTGAAATAAAGAAAACAAAAATCTCTTTCCCTCTAATGGAAACCTTGAGCAAAATCTGCTATCACACTGAGTATTTCCAGTGGGGGTAGAGGTAAGAGTGCCTCTGGGTACAGTATTGCTGGAAGTTTGGGAGATCAGGACATGCTCTTCTCACATGACAAATCTCTGTGGATAAGTTAAGTTCCTTCCCTCATCACGGTATTTTTTTTTAAAGACTACTTTGCAAAACTGCTGTGTATTGAAACTTGAAAGCAGAATCCAGATATGGTCCTTGCCCAGAACAGCTTATAATTGAATTAGATGAGACAGGCAGAATGCTGAAATTGGAAATGTCTCAGAGCACATCTTGAAGGAATAGAAATGTACATAAGGGGAAAATAAACCCACAGAAATACATCAGGTGGCACAGAATGTACTTGCTACCAGTGCTGCCTTGATTCCACTGTTGAGCAGAAAAATATTATCATAAGATGATACCTGTTAAACAAAAGCTGCATCAAAAAACTCCTGCCAGAATATGAACATTTTAAAAAGGAAAGTCCCTCACTCCCCCAACCTGAGATAAAACTGAGTTGTATGAAAGATATCCTGTTTTTAAAATCCTGCCTGTATTTCCCAATACAAAGCACCTATCCACCTGGCTGCTGAATATGCAGATCTATGCTAAGGTTGTTGTCAGTAATAAGGCCTGAGGGGATGGTACTGGCTTGGTTTCTGCACTACAGTGGGATAGCCATTTCAAACCTAATTAAAAGTGAACGTAGATATAAGCTAATTCAACTCCCTTGATGCTAGTTGAGTTTGTGGTTTCGTCCTGGGTGCTTCAGTAAGAGATTATAACTAAAACACAAAGATCCACTAAAATGGAGTGTCTCTGTTTTTAACATCTCTCACTTGGGCATTTGCTGCTGTTTTTGTTGGAGAACAGACTTTACAAGCCTGACATTAATCAGATGAACAAGAGCTACCAATCCCTTCTAGGCATATTTTGTTAATTTAAAATTTGTGACAGTATTATTCTGCTTTCCAGCAGCAATGCATTGTAGAAATGTCTGATCAAAAGCAGCACAAATCACAGTTGTTTTCTGCTTGATGTAGCAGGAGTTGAGCATCCACACAAGGGGGAGCTGGGAGACTCTTTGTTCAATCACACACACATAAAAGCTAGAGCAACTACAAAGTCCCAGGCTCTACTTGAAGGGCGTTAGGAATTACTATTTGGCTCTTCAGAGAATAAAGTTTTTATGCAGTGTTTGAGATACCAGAGTATGTTTAAAACGTTCAAATGTCTTTAAAATACAGAACAAATTAATGGCAATATTGCAGTGAACCAGGCTGTTGGGTTTTTTGTGTTGTTTTGGTTTTTTATCACAGCAGAGCCTCTCTATTCACCATGGCATCACAAATGTGAAAAATAAGAAGTCCCACCTTCAGCAAAACAGCAAGGCAGTCAAGGAGGTGACTCCTGTCCTACAGATGAGGAACTGAGCTCAGCCCACGAACTCGTTGTAGATTCCTTCACACGTAGGCTTTGAATACCTTAGAGGTGCTGGAGAGCACACTCACCCCTTCCCTTAGTCTCTTGATACACACATTCAAACACTGTCAGCTGACAGTCAACCAAACTGACTAAGATTAAAAAGGAGTCAAGTCCCCTAGAAAGTGGAAGATTTTCAGGGTCTGAATGGCTTGAGGTGTCTACATTTCCAGCTGGGGAGGATCTCCTTCAGCTAGAAGTCCTCCATGAACTTCCACTTAAAAAAGACAGACCTGACCACAACAATTAATGAGTTAGTAATTACAGCTGATCCTTGGGGTGTTGGAAAATGGGATTTTTTTTTCCCCCTGATTCAGAGCATGCAGTTGAACACCCAACCTACACATGAGTTTTGACTGTAAAACTGTTTAGTATTCTGCACTGGCCGCTCTTGGTGCCTGCCACTTTCTACACAGTATTGAACACTCCTCTGAGGCAGGGGCCTTAACACACCCTCTCCACACGTCTCTGACTGCAGAAGAGCCTTAGTCTGGTTTGTACTTTTCTCTGGCACAAACTCCCTATTTGATACTCACTACAGCACACCTGGGCACAAGACAGAAGATTCAGATACCATAGTCTCATGGTGTTCTGTTTGCTCACTCTAATAGATGGGATTTTTAGGCAGAAATGGAGGAAGTAAAATCTTGACGGTAAGTGCTTTTATTTTTCCTTCCTGGAAAATGACAGAGGAATACAGAAGTTTCAGAGACGTAGGTTATCTTGCACCAGTCTGGTATGATGAAGAGAAGTCTTATTTTTCCCATGGGACATGAAAGAAAAGTTCTTATAGGTGAAAATGTCATTTTACGCAAGAAGAGACAGAAGATTATGTCAAAAGACCTGAGCTGGGATACAGACACCAACCCTTGGTGGCTTTTGACCCAAATGCTGAAAGGAGAAAAAAAGAAGGAGCAATACAGAGGCAGAACTTAGCAGTTCTGCTGACCCTCTCACAGAGAGTTTTGAGGGGTAGAATCAAATACTTGCTTCTTAGGGGTAAAATTAATTCAGTGAAAAACTGTGGCGGAAACAGCGCTTTGAAGAAAGTATTGTGTTACATCAATAGCTGTTTCCACTCAGCTTTCTGACTCAGGGCTGGAAGAGAAATGGGCATGAGGCAAAGATGAAGAAGAATGCTATTTCTACTGAAATTCAAAATACTTCACTCCAGAGGCTACCCTCTCCCGAGAGAGAAGTGTCCACTAGTGTGTGTCAGTGGCATCCCTGCCACAGAGGTGATGGTAAATTCTGCTGTGACTATAAACAAGATGCTTTCTGTGGAAAGGAAGCAACTGATTCAACACCATGGTTCCTGCACTGGTAAAGAGAGCAATCCTCCCACACTGCTTGCCTACAGCTGTTGGGGGATTAATGTTTGCAAACTGTTGTGTCAACTCACTTACTCACTTAAACTTCCCAGATTTCTAAGGTGCCAATCATGAACATGAGCTATTTGAATACAGAAAGCCTTTGCAAGAATCACTATTACAATCAGAGAATTGCAGTACAATTTTTTTTTAATAAGGGAATAAGGTAGTACATTTTCTACTTAGACTTGTATTAGCATATGATAGAATATTGCCCTTTGCCAAATCTCTGGTGTGAAGAGCTTGTAAAACCTATACCCGCCTAGTACCTCAAATGCCATTCTTCAAACAGGCTTTTATTCTTGGTTTCTTCTGTACTGAAACCAAGGGGCATGCACCGAATGTTACATCATGACAGCTTCTATGTCATTACTACTTTCAATACCATCAGGAATATAGAACAACTTCTCTTCATAATTCAGGACTATCAATATCCTCCTTCTATAAAGCATAGAATCACAGAATCATTCAGGTTGGAAAGGACCTTTGAGATCATCAATTAACCCAGCACTGTCAAACCCACCACTAAACCATGTCCCTGAGTGTCACATCTACATATCTTTTAAATACTTCCCAAAATTGTAACTCAACCACTTCCTTGGGCAGCCTGTTCCAGTGCTTGACAATGCTTTCAGAGAAGGAATTTTTTCTTATCTCCAATCTAAACTTCCTGTGGCTTAACTTGCTGCCATTTCCTACTGTCCTGCTGCTTGTTACTTGGGAAAAGAGTCTGACTCTCAACCCACTACAACCTTCTTTCAATTTGCCGTAGAGAGACAGAAGGTCTGCCCAAGCCTCCTTTTCTCCAGGCTAAACACCCCCAGGTCCCTCAGCTGCTCCTCACAGGACTTGTGCTCCAGACCCTTCCCCAGCTCCGTTGCCCTTCTCTGGACACACTCCAGCCCCTCAATGTCTTTCTTGCAGTGAGGGGCCGAAAATTGAACACAGGATTCGAGGTGCAACTCAACTGAAAATGGTGGAGTTGTAACACATTTTGATCCAGACTGACACCACTTAAAAGGCTGAGCATTAACAGAACAGGCACAATCCCCATATGACAGTAAGTTTCTGCAGTGGGCTATACCTTTGTGCATCACAGATAACGTAGAAGTTACACATATTAAAGACCACATATAGTGCTTCTCCTTTCTATTTTCATCTGTCACCCTGAACTCATTATTTTATGTGTTTCCCAAGTACAGCTAGACCACTCATGTTTATGTCTGAAAAATTATGATTAACTTTGTCATCTGCTCATTTTCATCTTGAAAACCTATGAAAAGTAATTGCAAGTATTAAAAATAAACAAACAAGACATAGACTAGAAAGCAAGCTGTAAAACATCTATTTTTCAGTTTAGCAGTGGTTTGCAAACATACAAAGCAAGCTATTTGATCATTGTGCTTCCTCTTGCCTCTTTTATGGTGCGATGATTAACACTGGTGTGTACCTATGACCTTTCCTGTCTACCCAAATGTTAACCACAAGGCCAATTATTAGAAGATAAAAGTCCACAACTTCGTTAACAGCAAACAAGACAAAAGACGAATTCTAAGATTTTACAGTACTCTACTCCATCATTTTGAGATGAAAGAGAAATCTTGCCTGAAGTACCTGTAGAAGAATATATAGCCCCGTAGGGAAAGTATTTCAAGTTATTTTTACAACTTAAGCAGAAAACCTGGCCGAATTCAATCCGTAACACTGCTATCAAGATAGGCTTCCACTGTTTTTCCCTTTTCTGAGGGGAAAAAATAGCCTTAACCCCAAAGGCCGTTATTCACACCACTGCTCCAATGGAGGCAGGGTACCATGGGATGAGGGCAGGGCAGAACTGAAGATAATCAACCCCTTACTAAAGGGAAGTACTGGACAGAAATGGGAGGCATAAACTGTTAGCAGCGTGATACCATTCACGGGTGTCTAAACCCTGTTTTCCATTCCACCTGGGGCAGGTGTTGTCTTTTTTTGGGGGAAGTGGCAATCTGGATGGTTGGCTCACCCTCTGAATCTTTCCTAGCAGATATTTACATATCCTTGGGTACAGGCTCACATCACTTGACATGTATACTTGTTTCCTTCAATGCTCCTGAGTCAATTTTTCTGCAGTCGGCATTTTGGATATACCTGACTTAGGGTTACACATGGCATCTGGCAATGTGGGGAAACATAACTGGAAGCAGTGGAATGTACAAGTAGAGAGATATAAAAAACATATATACATAAGCATGAACAGAACCCTCAAGGTAGAAAAAGACCCCTAAGATCATTGAGTCCAACTGTTAACCCAGCCCCAAACCATGTCCTCAAGAAGCACATCCGTGCACATTTTGAACACTTCCAGGGGTAGCATTCCATCCGCCTATTCCAATGCCTGTGAAGAAATTTTTCCTAATATCCTATCTAAACTTTTCCTGGCACAACTTGAGGCCATTTCTTCTCGTCCTTTCACTTGCTACCCGGGAGATGAGATCAACTCCTATCTCTCTATAAGCTCTGTTTAGGTAGTAGTTAAGAGCAAGAAGGTCCCCTCTCAGTCTTCTTTTCGTCAGGCTAAACAACCCCAGCTCCCTCAACCACTCCTCATCAGACTTGTGCTCAAATAGTTTGTATATTTATATATATTTATATATATATGTATATATATACACTATTCATATACATACGTGTTCCAGTGATCCAGTTTAAATACAGGGTTTATTCAGTCAACAGAATTCCAAGAGATACAATTCTCCTTAATCTAGTACTTTGCCTCTTGAAAATGTCTTGAAAATCTCAAAAATTAAAGAAACTACAATAAATGAGAGTGTAAAGAGAGCCGGAATTGTGAGATTCATCTAATTTATCCCTGCACAATGACAAGATGGATGCAATTTATCTCCAAACAGAAGCCTATCCTTTGATCAGGCACTTGCATAACCTCCTTGGATAACACACCCCCAGTGCCTCATTTTTCTTATAACTAAAAATCTTGTTCTGACTTTTTGCTGAGATTGAATAAAATTAATAAAAGACAAGAGGAAAAAAAGAGAACAAGGGTCAACTTGCTTCTTCAGAGCTACTTATGTGATAGCTGAAGACTGTTATATTTTATCATCTCAACTTTTTTTTCCCTGGCAGATCATCTCAACTGTTTCAATATTTCCTGACTTTTCTTCCACACTTGTGATCTTTTTTGTCAATCTCCTACATCTTCCTGGAAGACGCAGCCCACATCTTCTTGGAAGTGCTGTATCCAAACAACACAGCCTTTCACGGCAGGATTTGCCAACACCAAATAAACAGGAAGAACGACTTCTATTTTCCAGCATTACTCTGGTTTACCCACTGTCCTAGGTTGCAATATAAGATATATTCTAT
>VZTJ01003894.1:331958-342818 GCA_013397795.1 Orthonyx spaldingii | reverse complement strand
ACCACCACCCTGACTAACAGGGTGTCAGGTTGTATCCAACTTTGTCAGTGTTTTTCCTTGTACTATTTCATTTCTTTATTTTTTTTCTATTAAATTATAATTCTGACTTCCAATCTCCCACTGGTTTGTTTTCAAACTAGCACACCCACCTTATTAAAGTATGTGCCTTTTCACACTATTATGAAAGTGTAAACATACCTTCAGCCTGCGGGTCACATTAATACAGCTGCATCTCTGCAGTTCTGCTGCCCAGTCAGTCACTACTCAGACAATACCAGTGCACTTGGTTTTCTTGACTAAACATGAGATGCCATATTCATCTTGAAGACTTGCACTGGGTTTTTCCATATTCCTTTTCCAACTGTTAAATACCACAACTGTGGCTTCAACACTATCCAGGGTAACTTGCAGCACCACTCTGCTGTCTGGCATTTAGCAATACAGTCCTTATGTCTACTTATCCATTCAGGAATGAAAATAGGAGCAATGCTGCACCCAGTACCTTTCTTAACCTACCCCTCCAGTGTAAGGGTTACTACAAACTCCCCTGATAACAGTTTGGTGCAGACCATGTTTCCCTGGCTTGCACATAAGAATATTGTGCAGTACAATGTCAAAAAACTCACTAAAGCTAAGCCATTACACCCATAATATTTATTTCTATATGGCCTCCTGACATGTTGCAGAAGAAAATGAAATTGGTTTGATGACTCCTGAACTTTGCTGAACACAGACTAGCTTTTAGTCATCTTGATACACACATCTCATTATTTTAATGCAAGGAGGGTGACTGCATTCCCCTGACTACCTACTTACAATTTTAAAAATCTGGCCCTCTGAGAGATTCAACAGGGTGATGCTGAATGTTTTGACAGAGGTTTTCTATCAAAATCCCTGAATACCTGATTTATTTACCTCCTAACAATAAGTCAGTCTAAACTCCAAGGAGCCTATTATTTTTTTATTTGGCAATTTTTCAGGGGTCCAGTGTGCTTTATCTCTGCATTCCTATTAGTGCTTTTGCCTTTATTAAGAAGGTTTTCCCCTGAACAACTCACTGGGTGAATCTGGACCTGCACATGTCTTTAGGACTGGCCAGTCAGCTGGGGAATGTGGGGCATTTCCCTTCCACTCTCCTTATGGAAGACTGGACAGAAGTCTAATGGTAAGGACACCTTGCCAGGAAGAAGGAGTACAAGGGTACATCATCATGGACTATCACTATTCATTGAATAAGCTCTGAGGAATAGAGTCCAGAAGCAAACCACTCACCAGGCTATAGAGCAATGGAGCACTGCTCACTTATGCCTTTTGCTTTGTTGGGTTTGTTTTTGTTTTTTTTCAATCTTTTTATTTTGTTTTGATTTGATTTTTGGTTGATTGGTTGTTTGGTTTTTTTGCCTCTGACTGATTCCTGAATTCTTTTGGAAAACAGCTTCAGCAACAGTGGAAAGGCCTCCCTACTTCAACTATACCCCTTACTTATGCAGTGCTGTTTTGGATTGCTAGAGTAAAAGGAATTAATAATTCACGTCTCTTTCACATCCTGCATTAGAGCCCTAAGCCCGGTACTATTTTAAAAGTCTGTGAGGCAATGATGTGGGTGAAGATATAGGAAGCACCATGCATATTTTAAAGAGAATGAGTCATCCTCTGGAAAGTATCTTATAATATTTATTTTACAAAACTCAGACAATACCCAGAAATGCCATCTAGCTGGCCTCATTTTCAAAGTTAACTACCTATTATCTGTTGTGTTTTAGTACATCTTCTGTCCTATTATCTCCGTTATTCTTCTTATTCATGTTTCGATCTCTGCTTTCGTCTTTTTCAGATCCTGAATGCCCCAAAAGTTTCTAGATCCATTTTAAGGGATGTGGCCAACATTAACAAACATGCAAAGCAGAGGTTTGCTGTGTACTGGTTTTGCCAGAAAATGCCAAAATCAGTATCTACTTCAGCATTTCTATTATTTTGTTACTCACTATTACACGTCATTCAGAGAGCTGCTCTCCAATCGAGTTGTGACTGTCTTGCACTTCTCTCTGGCACTTCTGCAATCTCCCCCGGCAACATTTTGCACTTCCACAAGCCCAGCTATGAGGCAGCTGTGACTAAAACAAGCTCAGTTGCACTAATTCCTTCAAGAGGAAAGCCCACCATTGATAAGGCTGTAGTCTGTACTCTAGTTCCATGCATGTGTTCTTGAAAGTGGTGACCCACTGAACAGCCTGAGTGATTTTTTTCCATTCTGGGCTCACCAGTATCTTGATGCCACTTTCTGAAAACTAGTGATAAACCTCACAGAACTATCTATATTCCTTGGTCGGTATTTCTGATCAATATTTCATTTTTATTGCTTTAGCGGTTTCTTCTTTTTTTCTCATTAACACAAAGAGAGGACAGGAAGAAAAAGAAGATAAAATATGGTTGATTCCCCATGCTCTTGGAGGTGACTGAACTGAAACCTAAAGGAGAAGTCATATTACTGTTCTTCCCTAGAAAAGACATTTCTGATTTCCTGAGCACCTGCCTTGTGAGCACACATGGTAAAAGCTTGGGTTTGGGCTTTTTTTGACAAAGCAAGTATTCATTGAAACATCAAAATCAGTGAGGTCAAACCTTGCAAGAAAAATATGTTTTGACACAGATTTCTTTGAAATCCAACATAAAATTTTCCATCAGAAGCTGAAAGAAAATGGCACTCCTTCCCCCAGTTTGCCAGTTTCCCTATCTATTCTTGGTGGAGAAATTTGGGTTTAGGAAGCAGATGTCTCCTACTAAGAAAGTCAAACAACTTCCCCCAGAAGGGCTGAGTCTCTTTTGCTGCAGCTTTTCCACTTTGTGGGAAAAGGTTAATAATTAGCTCCCCACACCAAGAATCAGACTGATTAGAGACTTGATTGATTCAAACTCTCCCGATTAAATACAAATGCACTAATCAGATGACAACAGAATCCTTCTCATAAATCCTGATCCAAATAATATTTAACTCTATACAACTGCTTAAAGAACACAATCCAATTCAACCACAATTAACCCATATAACCTGGCTGTATAAACACATCTGTGGGAGGGTCTCAAATCTTATTCTGGCTTTCTGAATTAGGCTTTCAACACCCTTTTTTTTCTCTCACATCCACCTAAGTACCAAAGCTTCAAATACAGAGTACAAAGAACAGAAATCCAGGCTCATCATTCAAATCCCTCCACCCCCAAACTAGCAGGATGTTTTTTTCAGAATTGGTGAATAAACCTTAGACCATTCTGCTTGTGAGGCTACAAGCCCTGCAGAAGAAGGGACACATCTGGAGCTCTGGGCAACCTATGCACAAAAGTGAGAAAATTCTTAGAATAAAGTAGCACACTTCTTATTGTTTTTGCTACGTTGCATTACTCAGTGGTATTAAATCTGCTGTAAGATATGAGAGAGTATTTCCCCAAACTACACTTTTTTTAATGTACAACAGATCATGGTGAGGATGTTACACCTTTGTCTGTATCCATAATGCAGTCTCTCATTATTCCCAGAGGACCTCCAGGGTGCTCATGCTGTACAGCACTCAATCCTTGGAGGACAGCACACTCTATCCTTGAAGGTAGCCAAAAGCCATCTGAACTGAGTGCTAGATAACCTGCTATAGTTGTCCCTGCTTGAGCAGCGTGGTTGGACTAGATGCCTGCTATTCAAGGATGAAGCAGATCACTCATCAATGACTCTGAGAAGCTCCTAGATTTGCCTTCCCAAACCAAAACATGGATACCAAATGGCTCCTAGCAGCATGCATGTTACCACAGCTCCTGTGTGATGCACTGGCATGGGCCCTGGGATGGGGAAGGGCTGTGGGGGTGAGGGACAGCTGAGAACAGACCAGAACAGTCTGCACACTGCATGAACTCTGCAACCAAATAAAGGCCACTCCTGCCAATTTTTTATCTACGTGCCTGTGTTTTCCTGCATATTGGCTACAAGGTACTTGCTGCAAGATGGCTCAGTCCATTTGTACTGGCTGGTCATGCAGGGAACAGGGATGTTCTGCCATGGCTTTAAACATAGGCTAATGGAGGGGTTGAAAGGCAGCAGTGGCAGGCAAGACAGAGCTGCCTGACAAGGTTATTCTCATTTTGAGCAAAATTAGAACCTCATGCTCATCATAAACCCAGGAAAAAATCAATCGGTCAGTGAAATCACTAAACTGGGTACAGATCTGGATAGCTGATGCCCCAGTGGTGATGAAGAAGACTGCAGAAGGATGGATAATGCACTGTTCATTTTTAGTACAGTAAATGCTCCTGCCTTTGGTAGACCACACCATCAATCATCATGGAAATAGGATTGAGCATGGAGGTCATTCACAAAGCACAGTATCCGCAAGTGAGGCAGGATTTAACCATCGCTTAAAGCACTGCTGAGTGTGGATGAAGCTGTCATTCATTCCTGTACTGGGTGAGTGAGGCCACAACGCTCTGTGCATGCAGAAAAGATGAGCAGCACTGGAAATGGGTATGTGCCTGCACCTCAGGTTTGGGCTCCACGTTTATTCTGAAATTTATCAATTTTTTTAACATCATACTTGCCACAAAGTTCTATGTAGGTTTCCTCAGAGTTGTTGCCCTAGAATGACCCTAATTCCTTTGAAAAAGGCTGATTTTGTCATTGTCTGATGGTTTTGCTCATGTAATTACACCTCAGCATTCATTCCAGCTCTTCTTGTGCCTTAATTTGAACAAAATGGAGTAATTTGGTACTTTGCTTTGGAGACAGTGGGAGGTGAAAAATTCACTGCTTTCTGTGAACCTCTTGAAAAAATATAAAACCAGCATTTTGCTTTCATTTCTTAGTTTGAACATTTTCAAACCTGCTGGTGGTGAGTAAGTAGGAAATACTGTAGTTTGGAAATATTAAAAATTCCAATCACAGCAGTATGGGAGAAAGAATTATTTCAATTAAAACTGCTAAAGTATCTTAACAAAGAGACTTATGTATATTCTGTCTCCTTCAGGAGACCATTTAATTTAAGATCCCCAGCTGTATGCAGAGGTTATGAAAAATGAACTTGTGTGCTACTAAACAGTTAAAGCTGTTTTCTTCTGTTGAATACTGTGAAGAAGAATCACAGTTCTCCCTCAGTGTGTCCAGCTAGTATAGCTGGTTTGTAAGTGTGTATCCAAACTATAATTATATTAAACAGCAATTTATGGTTCAGTCCTCTAATTTCACAGGATATTATGAGATCAGGAACGTCAACAGATATCAAAGTCACAAGGCAGATATAACACTATTTTTAACTGGAAATTGTCTTAATTATCTAACAGTGTCTGACCACAGTATTTTCAGGATTCTGTTAAACTGTGTTTAGTTGCAGACCACAAATGGACTTCTCTCAAATTTTCTCTCAATGGCTTCAATACTCATGCTCCCATCCTTACAGTACACAACCCTTAAAGCCCAAAGCAGAGCAGGCAAACCCTAAGAAGGATTGCAAGATGTTTCCTGAATGTTAAAAATTTATTTGTACGATGATTACTGTCTCCACTGATGTTTTCAGGACAACACTTCAAAAAGCCTTAGAGGAATATCACAGCCCATCAGGAATATCAATAATACATTTTTCTCTCATGGGAACATTACACTACCTGAACTCATTCATTATCCAGCAATAGGGAATCAGTGATTTTTGTAGAGACTAACAGAACAGTAATTGGAACAAAATCCAGTTTTAGGGACTTTTTTTTAAGTCATTTTCTTGACTAAGAATGTACAATGTATGGTTTGATTTTCAGGTCTAAGCATTAAGGAAGTACACAGTCCCTTCTAATTAATCATGTGCATCCCTCCATTTAACTTCTCTAGTTTCAAAAGGAAGGTGTAGCAGTTAGCTCATGGTGAGTTTTCTATTTCATTGCTAACCATCTTATTATGTAAAGTTGGTGCTAGCAGGAACTTCTATTGACAACTTTTTATTCTAATTCTGTGTTCCCTCTCTCCCTGAATGTCATCTCACCTACAAGAAAAATGGTAATTAATACTCCAGTAGAAAATAACGCTGTCTCTTCAGATGGTTCAGTAGTTTACCACCAGTAATTGGCTTTTCGCTGCAGGACAGTATCATAATTTTAATTGTGAGTTTTCAACCATGGCATATAGTGCAGCTCTTCATAGATACATTAATGAATGTTTGCTGCTCCTTTATGAATTCCTGTATATCTAAACTATCAGCCTCACAAATAACTGAGACTTCCAGCATGCACTGGGAAAAAAAAAAATCACTGAATGTAAGATCTGCTTTTTATGTGAAACTACTCAGGCCATAGTTTTTACAAAACATCTTCAAAACACAGAAAGAAAAAAAAACCAAACTAAGGGATTTATTTATTCCAACTCAAGTGAATGACCTAAAAAATTTTCTAATATTCAGTAGGTTTTACCACTGTATTATGCAGAAAGATCCCCCTTGAAGTATTTATAATTGGGCCCAGATTTCAAGGCTAAGGTCCTCATATAATAAACTATTACACTTTAAAAGAATGTGCAGTTAAATAACCAGAACATTTATAATGTACATTCACAGTGTACAATAGTTTAATGCTAAAGCAACCAGCTGGAACAAATGGGAGCTATTGCAGTATAAAACTCTAGAAAAGCTGTGATTAATCAGGTATAGGTCCCTGTGGCATGTAACTATATTATTTGCATAAACAGAGGCATGAGTATTCAAAATCATGGCTCAAGAAGAAGTGAGACCACTGAAGGAAGAAAGTTGCAATTTAGCCCCAAAACGATCATTTCCCCCTAAACATAGCTGTTGCTGATCAAGAGAAGAAAATACTATATGTTTTTGTGGCTGCTGCAATGCTTTTCTGTTTGTAACACCATTATGTCAAGCTCAGACACAAACATTTTGATGTAAAGAAACAGAAGAGAAAGAAATGGGGAGGATAAAGAAGCCGGAGGAGGAGAAAATGAAGACATTTACCAATAGAAAAATGAATCTGCATTGTAATTCCACCAACTCACGGAGTTTTCATGAACATTAATTATTTTTTGCAATGTTATCCACTTACCGACATCCGGATCAGTTGCTTGGACTCTTGTTAACAGTGCTTTAGTGGCTGTGTTCTCATAGACACAAGCAGTGTAGTGGTCAGATGAAAACACTGGTGCATTATCATTAACATCTTCTAAAATAAGATGGATTTCTGACTGGCAAAACCTGCCACCACCATCAGTGGCTCGGGCAACCAAGTTGTATGCAGGGATTTTCTCTCGGTCGAGAGGGGCCAAAGACTTCAGCTCACCTGAAATTGTTTAAAAGCAGCAGCTATCATTGTTACTGTAGCACCATCACTAATTCTAGACAGCCTAAGTGTCTCAAAACCATGTGTTTCGCAGGAATAGGAAAGAGAAAACAAAACCAACATTGCTTATTCCAATTAATGGATTAAAAACTCACAGCAGCATCACTTCCCCTTCCTCTTTACCCAAAAAAGTAAGGTGTCAATATGAGCACAGGGATGACAAGCCATTCATGGTGGCTCTAACAGCAGCCTACTGCTTTACCCATGCGAACACCACCATGTTTTTCCGAGTCTGTTTTCCTGTCACTCTCAAGGTTTATAGACTCCTAGACACAGAAACACATCCTTTTTAGCAGTACCTGCTGTGATACAAAGGGTAATGTGTGACAAAGGGTAATGGTTTTAAATTAGAAGAGGGTAGATTTAGACTAGATGTAAGGAAGACATTTTTCATGATTAGGTTGGTGAAACACTGGCACAGGTTGCCCTAGAAACCTTAACTGGATGAGTCTCTGATCAACATGATATATTTGAAGATGACTCTGCATATGGCAAAGGGCTTGGCCTAGATGACCTTCCAAGTTCTCTTCCAGCCCAAAATATCCTGTGGTTCTATGCTAAATCTCTGCTCTAACTTGAAGTTTGCAGGGAAACAAAAGGAACGATACCCACTGTTCTGGTCATCCAACCTGGCCAACAAAGGTGTCCCTCTTTCTCCCTCCTGCCACCACCATTGAAATGGTCACCCACACCTGCCAGAACTGGAACAACTGGCTGATAGCCAAGTGTAACCGAACTCTAATTAAGGAATCAGCACCCAGATGTTGAGGGATTAAGGCTATTCAGAAACATTTGGTTGTCATCTTACCATTTTCTGGATCTAAGAAAAACTTATTGTTCCCAGAACCATAAAGAGAATAGCGAATTTCACCATTGGACCCAATGTCAGCATCTTTAGCGCTGATTTTAAGAATTACTTTGTTTGATGGAATGTCTTCAGGAAACAATGCTTTGTATGCAACCTAGAGTCAAAAACAGAAATGTAAGCTATGCTGTAGCAGTATTTGACAGTCTTTGCACAGCTTTTTTTTAAAAACTATTTGTACCGCACCTTTCTATACAGGAAACAATTTTCCTTTACACAACACATTCCTAGAAATTCAAATCACTGTTAAGCTTCAAGGTGTCACAGAAACAATGCCAAATTATGACTCTGAATAGGGCTCATCTTAGGTGTTTAATGCAATACCATTTTGTATCTTCTGTTTATTCCATTGACGCCCAGGAAATGAAAATTTCGATGAATGTGCTAACAGAAACAACTGTTTTTATCACCTTATCCAGCAGTTTTTAGGGAAATACAGATTGTGATTCCCCAGAGTGGTTCTTGCAATGACAGTAATCCGTCATTGGGTGATAATGTAACAATGGGAAGTATATGAGTTATATGCACACACACACACACACACATGCACGCACACACACACACACACACATTTATTTTCTGAGTAGTATACCATTAAGAACTCTGGGTTTTTTATCATGTCTTTTCTTTCACACAGACCTTTCTATTGCACTAACATCAGTTCCCTGGATTGCCTTTCCACAAAATACAAGACAGCTAGCACTCTGAAAGCTATGGTCAGGCCACACTGCATGCATTCCTGACAACAGGATAGCAAGCTACATCCTTCTGCCTTTTTCACTGGACGTCTAACATCTGGAAAGCTGAGGAAAGCTGGAGTTAAACTAGACTGATGACATTTCCTTATGGGTTGTGAAGGGAGAGCACCTTCTCTTCTGCAGAGGAGGAGTAGCTGCCCAATGCCACTTCACAACGCATCATTTGTTATAAAGCCAACTAAGGCCACTGTGTACAAGACTCCTCTGCAAGCTTTCTGAGATCATTATTCTTCAATCTTGGCTTCACATGAATGCTTCATCCTGCTTCTCTCTAAGATCACTGCACTTCACACACTGATCTTCAACTAAGACCATAAGGATGAAAATCAGCATTGTCTATGAATATTTTGAATACTTGCAAAGAGCAAGAGACACCTACAGGGAAAGCATCGCTCTCAACACAGCGGTCGATTGCCGTGGGTGGTGTTAACTCACCTGTTCACAAACTGGATTATTATCATTAACATCAGTGACAGTCACTTCCACAGCAGCTTGGGTTACAAAGAGGCCATCTGTGGCTGTGATGTTCAGATAATAAATGTCTTGCTCTTCCCGATCCAGAGGCCTTTTAACATAAACCTTCCACTCATTCTGAACCAGTCCCAGAGCGAACTTCCCTTTGGGATTCCCTCCTGCAACAAGACAAGCAACACACAATGAGCTGTGGTGTCCCTTCAGAGCTCCCACCTGGTTTAAACACAGAGACACACCGCAGAGGACCTGAACTAAGCAGTCATCATTTCTGTCACAGCTTTTGGTGCTTCCAAACTTACAGACTCAGGAAATCTGTAAAGAAATTGCACTCCCTGTGTTTACTGCCTCCCAAATGCCCTGTATGAAAGTGAACCAATAATTTTCAGTGGAAAAAAAAATCCATTTAGCAGAGCTGAAGATGATCTCTTGTTCAGTTCTCCATAAGGGTAATCAAATTCAAACTGTGAACAATCAATAGTCCTCTCGGGCTGGTACAATTGTCTTTCCACTTAGTCTCAGGAGAGGATGTAATACACTATAGCTCTTGTTACCAAGACAATTTCATTAGCTGTTGATTATGCAATCAAGGACTGGAAGTGGGTTCTATTAAGGAATCCTCTAATGAAAGCTTTATCATACAGCTGCGCCATTCTTGTGCTTATTAAAATTCTAGTTTTTAAAAAAGTTTACACGACACAGGAAGACACATTAGTATTAAATAGTCCTAACAAGAGGTCATTTGAGGAACAGTTGGAAGATAAGCAGTACAAACAGATCAAACATATCCAAGAGTGAAAGCTGGTGAAAGGTATGCAGGAAATAAAGTAGAAGGGTTTTTCACTGTGCCATAACAGTGACACTGAACCTGGCAGTGTTGCCCTTCCACATCATTAAATTGCCTGGTGACAAAAAGAGCTTGGGAGATGAAAAATTTTGGTCCACATCATCCTCAGGAGGGAAGCAAGGCAGGAGGGAAGGAAGGAAGGCAGGAAGGAAGGAAGGAAGGCAGGCAGGAAGGAAGACAGGAAGGCAGGAAGGAAGGAAGGAAGGAAGGGTCACATGCAGAAGTGCACAATACTTAAGGCGGGCACAGTCATCAATATTTTCAACAGTTATTTACTCTTTTATCTGAAATGGTACAGTCTCCTGCCTGGTCCATGAAGAAACACCCTCAATCACCTGTCTCTGAGTCTGATCCAAACCTCCTGTCAGACCAGACAGTAGAAACTTTTAAACCAATGTTATGACTTAACTCTGCTAGTCAGCTTAGCCCCACACAGCTGCTTGCTCCCCAATGGGAATGGGGAGAAAATCTGAATGGTAAATGTAAGAAAACTTATGGGTTGAGATGAAGACAGTTTAATGCATAAAGCAAAAGCTCTGTGTATAAGTGAAACAAAAAAA
>VZTJ01003894.1:274693-330479 GCA_013397795.1 Orthonyx spaldingii | reverse complement strand
GAAAGCTACTGGTGTGGGAGGGACGTTCCACAACAAGCAGAAATCTTTTTCTCCTGGGCGGCTGCTAGTTGTGAAGCTGAAAACCATAAGAACTGTATTTCTTGTGGAGAAGTGAACGTGGTAAAGCAGGAGAAAACTCCTCTCCCTAAATGACTGAAGAAAGACTAATTTAGAAGCGGTAAACTGACTGAAAGTCAAAGTGTTGTTTTTTTGTATTGTCATTGAAAAAATGAAGAGGTGGGAAGAGCAAAGGTGTTCTGATGGTTTTGTTCTGGTTCTTAATGTTTTTTCCTTCCTTTTAGGCCTGTTAATAAACTCTCTTTAGATTCTTTAAAGTTTGAGCCTGCTTTACCTACTCCTAATCCTTACCTCACAGCAAAATTAAATAAAATCTGGTAAGTGTACTGGAGTTTAGCCAAAAAACTCAGGTGAACGAATTCAAACCACTACATGTGTCCAGCTTGGTCTGTAAAAACATATCTGCACATATGGATAGGCACTTAGGATAAAGCACTGTAGTCACAGGAAACTCATGTGCTACAGAAACTGAGTAAGGACATTTTAAAAAGCACCATGCTGCTCCACTTTAATTGAAGCTAGCCCACTACTAGCTCTTTGCCCACCATATTAAACTTTCTTCTATGGTGTCCATGCAGGAATTCAATCTGAGAACTACTTTCCATGTTGCTCATGTTTAAAAGAGGTATAAAAATATTAAGAGAATGCTTATTCTTTCTTGTAACACGTTCAAGAATGTCAAACATGCTAGTGTACATCTGCTTACAAATTAATCAGGATTCTGACATGTGTCATGGGATCTGTCCAGGCTGAATGGAAAGACCAAGTTCTTAAACCTTCCCCTCTAGTCCTTGCACTGAATGATTGCATAAGTAAGTATTAAACAAAAAATAATAATCCAAGGCTGAATTTATTTATGTTGACTCTGTTGTCAGGCAATTAGTGTCTCTGATGTTGCTTCTGTTGTCACATTTCTGTCAGTTTTCGGGGACCTTTCTGGCAAAATAACAACGCAGAGGAGGTCTGAACTTGAGCTTGAGCTTCAAAACAATCAAAAAAGCCTAATGTCCATTCCATACCTTCTTTCTTCATCAAAAAGCAGAAAAGAGGTCACAGGCTGTAATCTGTGCCTTCTTCATTAGCTACCAGTGACAAGATAGACTGGTTTCTATTTAATATGAAAACTAAATCAGTTGAGTCAGGTTGAGCAAATCTTTCTTGTTAAGAGTCACCATTTGTGCTAGCTGTGACTGTGCCAAAAAAAGCAAGTTGTAATGAATAAGATTTCCAGAAAATTAGTCAGATAGGCATTATAATTATAAAAGGCTTTTGAATCATGGAGAGCACTAAACTCATGTATCAAATACAGATATTTTCTGTTGATAGAAAACCATCCTTTTTGATCACAAAACCAAGCAGTCTTCCCACTGATTTCTCTGACAGTCCGGAATAATCACCAGAGGACACGTTAATCTGTTGTGTCATATAAACATACATTTCTCTTAAAGAGGGTTACACAGAGTGTTGATGTGTACTACTGGCCAGATCTGAATACAATCCAAGGAAATGATAATCTGTCCACTGATTTGAGTCTGAATGTGACTTCAAAGAAGGCAGACCCCTGCTGATTGACATTAAATTCCCTCTATTCAGTTCAATGCCAGCATAAAAAAAGCTTAACTCTCCTTTATAAAAGACTGTAATCTTGTCATAGTGAGTTTAATGTTGTAAACCATTAATAAAAATAGTCTTAAATATTCTTATTTTGCTTCATGATATTAATCAGGGCTTTCCTGCATATTAGTCCTTTTGTAAAAGGGAATGATTAACTGTCCTGACCAACCAGGAAGCAATACACTCAAGGTATGGGCATCCCATTGGTAAGAAAAGAGAAAAGGCAAAATCTAATTAAAATCAGCTGGTGGCTTTTATGGCTAGCAGTAACACTACCTTGGAGCAATTTTAAAATCACTGTTGCTTTGTTGCTAATGGAATGGCTTTGAAATCATACCTAGGAATTTGGGGAATACGTGTAAAGAAATAGTCCTTGGGATGTCTTTTCCTCCCCTTTACTCCAATAGAAAGGAATCAATCCAAAAGACCAAGAAACCTGTGCAATAAGCAGGAGTAGTGGTTTATCTGCATGTTTTTTTCATTAGCATTCTTTTGGTTTTTTTTTGCTTTTCAGGACTGGCTCTATACTTTGTTGATGGAAGGCAAAGGTGGACTATAAAGTGTAAGAGAAATAATGAGATATAAAACTAAAATACCATCAAGGAAATACTCTTAAAAACTGAAAGGCAAAAAATCCAAACTGCGGCCCAGGAAACCATTTCCTACTACTCATACATATGTCTTGATGCAGATCTTGTTCTGCAGTGATTAATTAACTTTTCCACTAATATATGCAAGCAGATTCAGTTTCCTAGGGGCATTCTAATTAATTAGTTTTTCACTCTGAATAATGTAGCTTTTCTAAACGGAAGCCTCCTGACTACATGTATTAACGGATTCTTTAAAATCTTTTGGCAGTTTTCTTATGTTCTACTTTGAATGTCACAACAGTGAAGTGCTAGCTACAAAAAACACTCCAGTAACTTTTTAGAAAGGCTTTGAGGCTAAAAGAATCAGCAGTATCTTTTATCTTTTGTTACTTGAAGTTTAAATAATGCTCTCCCTCCCTCTCTCCCTAGTCAGCAAATAGTACAAAGCCAAATCAAGCTGAAGTTTGAGTAAAGAAAGAAAACAGCCAGATACAAATGACATGCAGAGACACAGTGATCCAAAATAAACAAATCCTGACACACATCATTACTAAAGCACACACAGAGGCTATTACAGCAGCTAAAAGGGAATGGAAAACTAGGAGCCAACAGTATCAGTTTTCACTACAATGTCCCCATCTGGGAGAGGAAACTGAGTATTTACTAATTTATTTATTTAGCTTCTGTCTTACATTTATGCATTTATTTAGGTACTTTCAATTCCCAGTTAGAACTCTAGGCATTTGCATTACACAAAATCAATAGGTTTATCCTCCACTCCCAGTTTTAAGATGCTGCATGTTTACTGAGCTTCTGAAATGATAAATCTAATCCTCTTAGCTTTACTACCATAAAATTGCAGAAACTGTTCTTCATCTGGCAAAACAAGGCCTTTCCAAACACTGAAGCATCCATTTCTCCAGAATTCCAGTATCTCAAATATAATATAAAAATGAACAAAAGTCACACCTTTGCTCATACTGGGCAATCAACCCAGCAAATAACCTACTGTGTACAATACCACTTCCTTCCTCCAAAACAAACTGTCCATCTTCCTTGTATTCAGCTGAAGCAAGCTTAAAGAGTATTGACTCCCCAGCTTTATGTGCCTGATGAAGCCTAATTAACATCACTGAGGAACACAAAACACTTTACTGTACCAATGTCTTGGCAGCTGACATTTTTCTGGTGGCTTTTCATGGTTCGCTACTCTTAAATCTCAGTAATATCTGGCTGGGTGTAGGTTGGCTGGACATCAGAAGAGCCCTGGTTTTAGGCAAACTGCCTCAAATGATATAGGCAATGACCTCAAATGAGCCTTCAAAAGAAAACTACTGTGCTTCCTAAGGGCATTTGTGTCATCTGCACTTCCTATTGATTTTCTATTAAGATTTATGTATAGTGCTTTTGCTTTGTGAACATCTCCAGCTGCTACTGAACTACAAATAACAAAAGTGTAAGTGCAAAGTTTTTTCCCCTCACCATTAAATGCAAATGAGGGTGGATTTGACAATGGCAACTACTTGCCAGTAATCAGGGAAAACAATCCTAAACTGAAGGAATCCAAACAGAATATTTGTTTATCCACCAGAATGTATCTACCCTGTTTCAAGATTGACCAGAAGACTGCAACAGGCATTTGTATTTCTCAAAAGAGCACAAAGGACTCTTCTTCATGTCTGACCCATAATGTTTATTTCTCTTATCTTCTAAATTATGATTTCTTCCATCTACCTTCTGTGTGCCACTTTTCTCCAGATGCATTTTTCACAAAGCTGTTTTTGGTGGATCCACATGACAGTCTCATAATTTGTTTTCTTCTGCCTTTTTGTTAATGTACCGTTTTTACTCAGAGTTTACTGTATTCACAGAAGTTTCTATGACTCAAAATGCCTCCAGAAAGCCACAGCTTTTGAATAATCATCTAGCTAATCTGATTCCATGAAATACTCAAGCGCACTTCCTGAGATCAACTTGAGGTAAAGTGTGAATAGACTATTGTGAGTGAAACTATACTTTAATAAGTTTTGACATTTTAATCAAAAGAACCTAATTTCTCCTTGTATTATTTCCCAAGCTCAAATGATATATTCAAAGGATGTGGAATTTCTGAGCCCATGTGCTTTAGTAATTGTACGGTAGGAATTAAAGAAAGTTTTGGGCTTTGACACCTAACGCTTTCAGAAGCTAATAAAACAGCAAAATATCTGTCATATTTTGAATTGTGATAGAAATTAAGATACAGAATGATCTATAATTTTTGAGTCACATCTGACAGCTGTTATTCAGAAGTCCAGTTTTTGCTAAATTAACAGCGCAGGTATGTGAAGAAAAAATACTATGTAACTAAAGGCATAATTCATTATAAGAGATGACTACCAGACTTCAGGACAAAGCCAATGATCACAGTGCACTAACATATCTTTGTCACAAACATAAGGATTTTCAATTCCCATAGTACATTCTACACTGAGATCCCCAAACTCCTTCAAATATCCCAAAATCTCTAGTATAAGGCACTACTTATTTACTTTTAGATATGTGGGAACTGGGCCACCAGCATTTAATACACCTTGCCCAAAGCCTCTAAATACTGACATTTACCCACAGGACTACTTTTGCCCCTACTTCCAATATCCTACAACACATTACACTATGAACACGTAGTCTTTGCAAGCCTTTAAAGTGAATTCAAAATTTCAAGTTACAATTAACCAATTTCTGGCTGCTTTGAAAATGATGCTACTCCTGATGTGCAACACAGGCAGCCTGTGGCTAACTGGAGTGTTACATCTGTCCCTACCCTACACCATCCCACAGTCATTTTCATTTTGATAGCTAACAAAGGGATAGGAACCTTACCCTCCAGAGCAAAACACACAAACTACTTTCCCATTAATTAAGTCATTTTTGCCCACAGCCTGCTTCCTACATGCAGTCATATATGTCAAATCCCATTTAGTGATAAAAATGTGAATTTTCCCAATAATTTGGTTATTACTAGGTAGTTAATACTAGCTCTTGCATTTCTAAGGCTGGAGGGAGTGACAAAGTTATTCCCTAACAAAATCTATTGGACAATGCAAGATGGAGGCAGAAAAATAACTGGAGCACCCATCACTCATGAATCTAGGAGACAAGAATGCTAATAAATATTACACAATAGGAAAGAGCAACGCTTCCATGCTTTGAGAAGTGTGTTAGTAATGTAATCAAAATTGCCTTACACTGTATATAACAATGCATGGCAGCTAACCAGTGCTTCTAAGTATATTACTATTTTCCTGCCCAGAAATCTGTGCTGATAAGAAATGGCATCCCCTCACTCCATAATGTAAAATTCATTCATGTCTCCCTCACTCCCCATTCCAAGTAGTGGTATTTCAAACTGGCTCAGGCATCTATTTTCCTACCTCAAAAAGAAAAACGTTATTTTAAAAAAAATGTAAATGCTTTGAAGTATCAGGACTTTCTCTATAAGAAGAGAATTTTTCTTTTCCCTTGTTTGAAACATTAAGTCATGATGGTTTTCAAGCTGACATATCAATTATGAAGGGTTGATAGTTACACTACATTGCACTGCAGCAAATCAAGGAAGCATTCATCTTGGAAAACTGAGAGAGTAATACAGACACAAAGACACACACACACATTCCTCTGCCTCTTTTCAGCTTTGCTGCAAATTCTGTCAAAGAAAAAAAAAAAAGGCAATGCAATTGTCTTATTCACAGCGATAATTCAGCTGAAACTCTGCTAAACATTAACCTAAAACTGGACACATGTACAGTTCTTCAGTAAGCTGGTTATGGGAAGAAAGCATGCAAGCTGTTTCTTACCTGTAATATGGTAGCTAACCTGCCGATTGATATCAGATGTGTCTTCATCCCAGGTGCTAAGAACAGCCACAACTTCCCCTGGAGGATCACTCTCCTTCACTGACCCTCTGTACACCTCGTGCTCAAAGATGGGTGCATTATCATTGATATCTGTCACAGTAACTGAGACCAAGGTGGTTGAGGACAAGGACAAAGCTTCCCCCAGATCTGAGGCCACCACTGCAAAGGTGAAAGAAGAATCCTTTTCATGGTCCAGATCCTTCAGTGTACTGATCCAGCCGCTGTTGCTATCGATGGTGAATGCTTCTATGATCTTCTGCAGCTCCGATTCCACCGCAAGTGTGTACGTGACCTGCCCGTTTGCACCTGAGTCTGCATCAACCGCTTTAACCTGCATAAGCTTTGTTCCTATAGGCATCCCTTCCATTATTATAGCATCATAACTAGCTGCTTCAAACACTGGCTTATTGTCATTTACATCCAACACCTTCACCTCCACATCCACAGTCAGCACAATGTCTACTTTGTCTAACTGAATCACGGCCGCAACTTTGAAGTGAAAAGCAGGATTTATTTCGTGGTCAAGTCTCTTATCCAATTTTATGAGCCCCGTGTCTTGCTCTATGATGAAAACCCCATCTTTGTTGTTTTCAGGTAGCTCACCATTAACTGTGCTATACAAAGCACCCTGATTGGGCAAAACATGCAGAATATCAATTGTACTGCCTATGAGGGTGTCTTCTGCCACGGTGAAGGAATACTGGGGTTGAGAAAAAGAAGGCAAAATTGTTTCTGGGGGTAAAACATGGATGTAGACCGGAATGATTGAATGCTTTACAGGGATGCCACCATCAACTGCTTTGACAAAGAATGATAGAACTGTGTTTTTCAGGTGGTTAAAGCTACCCTTGGTGACCATCCATCCATTATCTGGATCTATTTCAAGCAGATCAGCTACCGAAACAGAGGCTTCACTATACAGAGAATAGGTAATTCTGGAATTGGCTCTGTCATCTGAATCTACTGCTTGCACTTGGGTCACCAGGTAACCTTTCCCAACATCTGCTTTGACACTTGCTCTGTATTCGACTGTCATAAATTCAGGAGCATTGTCATTCTCATCCACTACTATCACTCTCACAGTGCAAAACGTAGTCCTGCCACCTCCATCAAGGGCTCTCAAGAATATATCGATATCACTTTCCAGTGGGTTCTCACGGTCTAACCTCTCAGTCGTCAGAATCTGTCCATTGCCATCAACCAAAAACCGGTCCTTGGCAAAGTCATTTATTATGGAGTAGCTGATCTGGCCATATACACCTGAATCTCCATCTGTTGCCTTCACATGGATTAACTTCGTTCCAGGAGCAGCGTTTTCTCTAACCTCTGCAACATAAATGCTCTGAGAAAACACAGGGCTGTAGAGGTTGGCCCCAAGGATCTGTATGTGCACCTGAGCCGTGCTGGTGAACAGCCCGTCTGACACAGAGACATTCAGGCTGTACATGGGCTCCATTCTCTGCTTGCGATGGTTGGAAAGGGTGATAACACCACTCTTGCTGTCCATAATAAAACTGGTCCTATCATTTCCTGATAGGATGCTGTACTCCAGTCTGTCAAAATCGGAGCTGTCGGCATCAGAAGCTTGGACACAAGTAACAAAATGACCACGAGGTGCCAGTTCACTCACATACGATTCATATATTAGCTGGTTAAAAACTGGAGGGTTGTCATTCATATCTGTTATTGAGATACTAACAAGAACCTCACTGCTCAGTGGTGGGAACCCATTATCAGTTGCTCTAACTTTCAAGATGCACTGCTGTACGAGTTCATGATCCAGCATCCGGGCGGTCAAAATTAGGCCACTGCTGCTGTCTATATGGAAATAGTCAGTGCTGTTAAAGGTGTCCTGGACTATCTGATACTGTACTACCTTGTTATTGTCAGAGTCAGCATCAGTAGCAACAACCTGCAGCACAGGAGTCCCAATCAAAGAAGCTTCGGACAGAGTAGCATTATAAGATGACTGATCAAAAACTGGAGGATTATCATTAACATCATTAATGATCAAGTCCACAGTGACCTCAGCGCGAGCGCCAGTGAGGGCATCGCTGGCTCGCACCATCAACTTGAAAACAGGATTTATTTCATAGTCCAGTGGGCTGATGACACTCAGAACTCCAGTATCAAAGTCGATATTAAACTGGTTGTATGGATCTCCTTCAACAATGATATAAATGATACCCTGACCTTCAGGACTGGTTGCATTTATGCTTAAAATTGGCGTGTGCATTTCTACATCTTCATTCACGGAAGCTGTATAGAAGGGCTTGTCAAACACGGGCATTGCTTTGTTAACAATAGTAATGGGGAGCTCTACCGATGCTGACAACGATGGGTTACCACCATCTTTGGCAAGAATGACAACCACGTACTCTATATTTGACAAATCAGAATTGAAGGCTTCTTTTAAAGTGACGCTACCAGATCCTCTATCAATTTCAAAATGTCCATAGTCTTCCTTCAGCAGGTATGACACCTCACCATTGTCACCCTTGTCTTTATCAATAGCTGTCACTCGATATATCAGGGTACCAGGTTCAGCATCGACCTGCACAGCAGCGTAGTATGGAAGCCCTACGAAAACTGGGGCATTGTCGTTTATGTCCTCAATGTAAACTCTCACCACCACTCGAGCGACACGGAGGTGATCTAGCTCACGGCTTGCTTCCACCACCAACTCATACAGCTCCTGTTCCTCTCGGTCAAAGGGGATGCCAGTGGTCTGAATGACTCCTGAAGTGGATTTGATTTTAAATTTGTTTCCTGGGTTTAATATGCTGTATTTCAAAGGCTCGTTGAGGCGGTTGCCAACAGCGTTCACCACAGCAATCTTTGTGATATTGGTGCTGTTTTCTGAGATAGAAGTGGAATAGTAATTTTGTGTGAAATGGAGCCCGCTATCCATGGCTTCTTTTACCATTATTGTCACCATAGCAGTGCTATAAAATTTCCCGTCAGATACTCTTACTATTAACATATAGTGGTCTTTGGAAAGACTATTGTTTTTAATGGTGAGTACCCCTGTGCTTGAGTCAATTAAAAAATGGTCCATATTGCCTTCAATTATACTAAATGTTAGTTCAGGAGGGATCTCTGAATCTGGGTCTGAAGCTTTGACTTTGAGAACCTCAACACCAATATACGTGGGCAGGAGCAAGACTGTCTCAAATACAGCCTGGCTGAAGACTGGTGGGTTGTCATTGACATCAGTAACCTCAATGGTCACTTCAACTGGGCTCTCTGCTGTAAGCTGGGGATTCCCACTGTCTCTAACATGAACATGGAAATGGAAGTGGGCTATTGTTTCATGATCTAAATTTGCAATTGTTCTGATTGCACCTGTGCTGGAATCTACTGTGAAATAGTTTTTTGCAGTCGATTCAACAATCTGGTAGACAAGCAAAGCATTCTGGTTGCTGTCAGCATCGGTGGCACGTATCACGAGGGGACTGTTATTCGCACTCCGGACCACGCTGTTCACAGGAGCAGCTTCGCTTATGCTGCCCAAGTACTGAGAGAAGAGAAAAACTGGTGGGTTATCATTTTCATCAACAATCTGAATGTTCACAGTGGCATTCGATGCCATGCCTGCCATATTTGTTGCCTGTACAATGAGCTGATAGGAGGAAGCACGTTCATAATCAAGGGCCTTTTGACTGGTGATCACTCCAGAATACGGGTTTATGGTGAAGACTCCATCAACGTTGCCATCTTTAACCTCATAAACTAACGTGGACTGACTGATTGCAGAGAGAGAAATGACAGAAGTACCAATATCCACATTTTCATTAACCTCTGCTTGGTACTCTTTTAGAGTGAACTTAGGATGGGAGTTATCTGCCATTGTCACAGATATCCGCACTATTGCTGTTGCAGACAGTGCTGGAGAACCTTGATCAGTTACTTTGACTGACAAAACAAACTGTCCCATTGTGGTTAAGTCTGGCTCCTTCAGTAATGTGATGATGCCTAAAACTGGTTCGATCTTGAATGTGTTCCCCGTGTTTCCTAAAACACAAATATGTGGAGTAAGATTAGAAATGAAATATAACTCACTTGATGATAACTTCACACAGGAGCAATAAGTTGCATTTTTTAAAGGCAGTTACTAAAAAATAACCCAAAAAACCCAACATAAAAGCCCTTCCAGCCTTTCGTTCTGCTAATCAGAGAGCTCAGTAGATGGTATAGGTATTCAAAGCATCAGAAACTCAGGTGTTGCTACTTCTATCTCGATTCTGAGTACCAGCATCTGAGCAAGAACTGCATATACATTACTTCCACTGAAGTAAGGAAAAGCATCCCTAAATTATAGAAATTAGTCAAATACATGTACACCTAAGGCAAAGAAATGAGATCAGAGGCTAACAAGCCAATTACATGAGTAATAGATAACAACTCGGGCTCCTAATTGAATGGGATATTAAGAAACCATACAGGAGATTACAGTAGTTCAGGACTCAAAGAACTGAATATAAAAAGGTTAAAGTGGCATTTAGAAAAAATAAAACAAAGCAAATAGCATAGAAAAGAGATTCAAGTGTCTTGTGGCACAAAGGTTTATCATATGATCTCTGAGGAGGATGAATCCAGATGAATGAGATTTAGCAGAAAATGTCATGAAATGCCTGTTACAACATGAAAGCATGGCTATCACAGACTGCATAAAGGTGAAAACAGTAAGTTTGGATCAGAGAATTTTTTGGGGGCCTTTATTTCTTTCTGGTCTCTTTGCCAATCTCTTCTTAGGCAAAACAGATTCAAAACTTTCTGTATGTGTTCTTACCCTTTAATTAAAGATCACCTTTAATTGGCAATCCATATTTTGCTGTTTCATTGAGTTAAAGTATAGGATGCTGCATATGTATATGGCATATATAAGCATACAGACTCTTTTTGAATTTGATTCTAAATGCAAACAGCATATATTGAGTTACAGTGATTTCAATCATTATAACATGTTTCCTCTATTGCAATTCACATCTTAAAATCTAGAACTGCTTCCAGTCTAAAGTCAAACATCCATCTAAGGCTGGGAGATAAATATATCTTGGGTAATAAACAAGAAATTTCATTTTAATAGTGATTGTTACAGGTGCTGTGCACAGAGCAATAAACGTGTAAATTGTAGCTGGAACACCAAATACATGGAATCCTAGATGAAGTGAGGTAATGTGAACTATTTTTAAGATATGATTCACTATCTGTTGTAAATTCTGTAGGCTAATTTAAGCTACATACTACTCTATGTAGTTCAATACTGGTAGTGGCTTTCTACTTATATCCTTCCTTTCAGATCAGTAAAGTTTACTAGCTAAACCAAAAATTGTGCTATTCACCCAGGAGCTGAGATTATTCCAGAGCTACAAATTCTCATAAAAATCACAGTATCTGTCACATTTACAAACACTACAAATGCTGCTGCAGTTATTTTGTCAGTGCTTGCTAATACAAATAATTTTGAGCCACTGACTGCCTCCTGCAAGGCCAGAGCTGATTCTTCTCCTTTAGGAATTTCTCATGAAATTACACAAAAACTACTTTCTTTACCAATTGCTCTCTTCAGGTGTAAGATGAGGTGAGTAATTTCCCTGAATGAAAGGGCTGTGTACAATCTGAATTCTGCAGTTAAAATCAACATCCTCGACTGCAGATTTTTTGTATCATAGAAACTACAGCAGCAGAATACTGAATTTTGATGCATCTGAGATTGGGACATCTGTGGATAATAAAACAGGAGTAGTGTGACGCTTACAGTAAATGGAAGTATGAAGTCTGATATTGCACAGAGAGCTCATGATGAAACAGAAACAGGCTGTAATGAAAAAGAATCCAGAAATCATCTTGTGACAGCACAGAAACCTCTTTCTTGTGAGAAAATCTATCTGTTTATGTAAATAGAGATAAAAGTGTTCATAGCTCTCATGGATCCAGGTGGCCAATCAGCTGCAAGAGGCATACAGCTACTGGCCAATCATGTGAGAGTCAATTTTGTATATAAAAGCTGAATTTAATAAATAATACGGGTCTTTTTGTCATTTGATCTCGACTGCTTCTTGTTTCACATCGGCTCAACAGTGACATCATCTAATAGCTAAGCATCTTTTCTAATCATAATATTTTTCTGTCTGCATCATGTATGATTCTATTACCAGTGTAATGGCAACCATACTCCTAAGATGTCAGGATGCTCTTTACATTGTGATGGTACCTCTAGATGATTGGAAGCTCATAATAGTAGTAAGGTGTCAAGAAAAAGCTGGAAATAGTCTTGAAAAACATTGCCCCGGGAGCCTGATCTAGTCTGCTCAGAGTTTGTTCCATAAGGCACAGTGCTGTCCTGTCTGGGCACACGTAAGATTACCCCTAATCTAAGTTAAAGGCCACTGCAGAATACCGAGAAATAACTGCTAAGATCAAACACAGTGATAAAGGAAATATTTGGTTTGGAGTACTAACATCTTCCTCGCTCTAAGTTCAATGCTTTCAGCTAGAAAAGACTTCACCTTCTGGTTTGCTGAAGGTAATCTCCTTCCACAGGATGACAGAAAAAAGGTTCCTTGGGTCTTCTCTAAACTTCAGGTTATATCATCTTAATTTAAGGTGTGAGCTTGAATTATATGAAGCTAAATCAGTATGAGATGGTGTAGATATTCTTACTTCATTACTTGTCATTTAGCCTGTTCCTAACTGACATAACCTATCCTACCTAGTAATAAGTCTTTACAATAATTTACGGATAAAGAATGATCCAATAGGATCAGAGCCTAATGCTAGGAAAGGCTTGTGATCTGCCTAATATGGGGACAATCTGAAGTACCTGTGACTTCTTTTTATGGCAATATAAGTTTCAAGTTTTGCTATTATTACAGCGGAAAGATTAATATTATGAATAAAACCCCCTAAACAGAAATGAAACATTACAAGATTCAAAGGTTACAAATTTCTAATTATTTCCCTCTTTTTCCAGGCACCCTTCTTATATATCTGTTAACGGTTTATCTCAAAGATAATTCTTAACTTCAGATTCATGGGACCCAGAGAAACTTACATTCACTTGCATGTGTGTCAGAGATAATGCAGATGTTTTACTACTGTGCTGTTGTACCAGTAGAAGGATGTTTTCGCTGGTACAGATTATGTACTGAATGTAAATATCCAGAATGTAACAGCAAAAGCAATTTTAATCTGGTACCATCATGTGCTCCCTTAGTTTCAAGAGACCTTGTGCCATTGAAATGCTATAGCAGAAGTTTCAGCACAGCCCTGTTCTTAGTCTCTATGCTCCTCTGGTCTGAATACTGGCAAAAATACCAGGACGTACCAGCTGTTCTGATATTTTTTTATGGAGGATCCACTCAACACTAGTCTGAAACCAGAACCCTGAAAACAAGTCACTGGCTGCAGTTTTGAATAACTATCTTCTGTGATGGCTTTGACCCAATGACTTAGAGGTAAGAGGCTCTGTAGCCATCTGGTGAATATGAATCAGTCACAGAATAACAGAATGGTTGGGCTTGAATGGGACCACTGGAGAGCATCTGTTCCATCCTCCCTGCTAAAGCAGGTTCACCTACAGCAGGTTGCACAGGATCCCACGGGGTTTTGAATGTCTCCAGAAATGGAGACTCCATAACTTCTCTTGGACAACCTGTTCCAAAATGAGTTTGTTCTGACAGGTTTTGGATATAGTAGCTTCAAAATAAAATTTAAAAAACCCCCAACAAACCAACATGAAGGTGTCTCCTTTTCCCATCTGTACAGGAGAAAGTAGACCAAAGAAGCTGAAATGTGTGTCAAGAGAGATCACCATCACAGCACTGTTCTGTATCTGGCATGAACCATGACACTACATTTTTGGCCTCTGTCCTAACCTGCTTCAATAGTATAGATAAGCTCTGCATTTTCTCCTTTGTCTTTGTCCAGAGCCGTGACCTGCAACACTGCTGATCCAACTGCTGCTGATTCAAACACCGAGGCTTCGTACAACGGGCTGGTGAAGTAGGGACTGTGGTCATTGGAGTCTTCCACATTTATGATGACTCTGGCCAGGTTTCTTCTATAAGGAAATTCTTGATCTCGGACCTACAGAACAAGTGCATAACACACAACTTGACTGCCATCTAGTAAACCTTCACAAATATTACTCATCGGAGTCTGAATACTACTTTCAGTTCTATTTAATACAAAGTAATAAAAAAATCCATTTGTCCCAAAGAACAGTCTGAAATACATTCACCCACAGGATGGCAGGTAGTAGAATTAAAGAAACAGGAAAAGAGCTTAGTGACTTTTTTTTTTGCACTTGTGAAAAAATACATTGCAACTAACCACCATGGCATGAATTTTTGAAGTGGCAACCACATGAGATCTTAAATTTGGGTTGAGGTTTGCATGAAATACTTTGTTTTTTTCAATACTTGCTGAATGGTCATGCCTTTATCTTGCCATTGCCTGCTCTATAGCATATAGGCATGTCAGTCTAGTGCTTGTAGCTGCCAACGGACTACTTCATGACTATACATGTACATACCTTTTTGAAGATAATGATACCAATAGTAAACAGAGTAGGAACTACTTTATGGTAACTGCCAACAGAGGTTTAAATTATCACACCTGTCTCAACCCCATACAAAATACCTCAGCACTGCTTCACTGAAAATCCTGCCACCACTATCCCCAAAACTTTGGGTCTTCTTAAACAGAGGAAAAGACGAATTGTATCAGGTGGAGAGCGAAACCAAGCACCAGGGAATTTACCTCTGTCAGCCATGTGTTTCTGTGATTCAGTTTATAGCTATTTCTTAGTCTGCTTGCCAAAGGACTTGCAACATTTTACTCTGCGAGCTGAGATCACACTCAGCTGCTGCTTGCTGCATCTCACAGAACCTTTTTGCTTCCTAGGGTGCCCTGCCAATGATGCCCCTGTACCCAACACACCATAAGTAGTTTCTTAGAAGGGCTCTGTTGCAGAAGTCTTAAGTTGTTAAAGACAATAGTGGACTACAGTGTTTAAACTAACACAGATTTTTTTGCTTTTATTTAAAAAAAAATGTATATGTCCATGATATACAATCTTCACTTGAAAACAGACAGATTTATGTTCTGTAGCTTAGGCACACCAAGCAAAAACTGGTAATTAACTTTTTTCTGCACACCCAAAGATTTGGAAATGTAGATAAAAGAAAGTTATTTTGTATATCAACAGTTTATGTACTAAGACCATAAAAGCAAGCTATAAATGAGGCTTGTATTCAGAAAGGCTGTAGCATTCTCCATGGCAAAAAACGCAGTTATCTCCTTGTGAATAACTTCTCAAATAATTTTCAGCCTCAGTTCAGATACTCTGAAAATTACCTTGAGGGAGAGGACCAGATGCCAAGAGATTAAATAATTTCCTGCTTGCTCTCCCTTGAGATAGCGAATCATATCACATCATATTCCATACAATGAATTCACAATAAAGTTCCCCAAAAAGCCGAAATAAAAACTGTGAAATAAATACACAGCAGGGCAGGCAGGATTAAATTAGTGGCTACTTACTGCACTGAGTCTTGTGCTCGTGTGAAGACTATGCTATGTATGTACCTGAAGCAGACATGACTGTGCCCTTACCCAAGGGAATATTGCATTCTTACCATGACATTAAGGATGTGCTTATCCTGAGCTTCGTGGTCTAATCTCTCAGCCGTATAGAGAACCCCAGTGTTGGGATCAATTCTGAATTTTCTCATGCTGACTGTATCGATGCTGCTGTGAATAGTGTAGCTCAGCTTATGCTTTTCATCTCTGTCTATAGCTTCAATTTGCAGAATTTCAGTATCAGGGAGAATGTCCTCTGAAATGGTGACATCATAACTTGGCTGAGAGAATTCTGGGCCATTATCGTTGTTATCCAACACTTTGATAAGAACCTACAGTTAATAAAACAAAAACGTCAAAGTTATTGAAGTCTAGTCAGACTACTGAAGAAGCACCTACAGAAATGCAATTTACTTTGAATGAGTGAAGATGTCATGCTGCTGCATGGTGGGACTGAGAAACACTATTTAATATTAAATGCTTACGTTTCAGATCAAAAGAAATAGAAAGGATTTGACTTTGGAAGTAAATGTTCTTAACTGTAAGACCTACTCAGAGCTCGATAAAGAAGTCCATATTCTCAGTATGTATAGATTGGAAAATATTTCTACAATGGTCATAAGGAAAGGTTTTGTCCTTCCTTGTAACTGCTTTGGTTACAAGAGACTTCTAGAGCCATTACGCAATTTCCTTTCCCCTTCACTATTAATAAGGCTATAAAAGAATACTTTTCGTGTTGCTTAAATCTGCTTTTCATACAATCAAGATTCAGCTGAATCCTGTGTTTTCTGCCTAGTATATGGCATTGGGGCTTACTGGCAACAGCAAATTGCGACAGCAGTGGACATTTCAAGTTGCTTTGACACCTTTGATTGCTTTTACATCACTTGAGGTGGGCACAGGAGACACAATCTCACTACCACACAAGCCCATCCCACACAGATCAATTATGTCCCAAGAAGGACAGGTGACAGAGCACTGGTGACAGAGAAGGATTTTTTTTTTTGTTTCATCCTTGCTTTTCCTTTGCCAGTAATGGCTGTCTTTATTGCCAACTAATTCACCTTCCCCTCCAACACCTATTTGCCTCCTTTCTGTTGAGTTTATGAACGGCAGAACGCTAAAAATGTGAATGAATGCTGTGTTCTTTGCTTCAAATCTGTCTTTAAAACCTCAGTATTGATCCTTAAGGAAACTTGGAGAGGGGGAAACAAGGTCAGGGTGCTGCTCTTGCTGCCTATTACACCCATTTCACAAGCTGACCCTGATAATTACTAAGAACCACTATTTTCCAAGCTTTGCCTTTCAGAAGTTACATTATGCATGTGTTGCTCTGATAACATTTTGTGGGTTTTGCCATTGGAAAAGTCACTCCCTGGGGAAAATGTGCTTTCCAGACTTTGTATGCCATAGATTGCTATTGGCAGTGTGGAAGCAAAACCCTTCACAAACTGTGTAATGCTGAAAGCCGAAATGTGAAGAGTTGACCCTTTTTCACTGTTAGAAACAAAAAAAAATCTTTTGCAGAATATGCATGTGAAAGCACACATCTAATTATACAGCAAGTGAAATGGAACAATCTTTTTATTCAAAGGCTTTGAAATAAGAAATATGCCAATGAATGACTTGGGAAGGGCCATGCACAGGACTCTTTGGTCAGACTAGGAGACTTGACCCATTACTCGTGATATTTTCTTTGTTGCTTTGAAAAGTACTTGGCTCTTTTTTAAGCAAGTATTTTATTATTTTGCTTGATCAAACCCTGTTCACCCATACTTTCTTAACAGAAGAAAAATACAGCTATACTTTTACTGCAATATTGCACAAACAGATGTTGGCCTTAGAGAGAAATAAAACTTTAGATTTCCATGATATGTGGAAGGGTTTGCAGAATACATTACCAGAAGGAACATGAGCAGTTGTAAGACGCAGTTGTAATGAACTAGCCTGGGAACTGTTCAAAAGACAGCTGAAATAAAATGCTCTGTAAGTTAAATGGCATAAGACTTGCATTCCATACAATTTCATTTTCACCAGATTATGGCACGCCAGAGTGAAGCAAGGTGAAGCCTATATTAAGTTATGTTTTAGTCTTGGACAGATAGCAATAAAATTGGGGGGAAATGCACATTGCTGGGCCTATAATAATGATGAATAGTTACTTGGCTTTTTATACTTTTATTGTTGCTATAATATATCAAGGCATGTTTCTGACCTGACTGAGGGAAAAAAAACCCAAACCAACGTCTTAAAAATACGTGAAGAAACTAGTTGTAACATACGAAAGAAAGCCTGGGGAGAAGATTAAAGACTTGATCTCTAATCTAATGGGACACAGAACCAATGCTGAACCACTTTGTTAGTGTAAGGAAGAGACACAGAAGCAATAGGAGCTGGGGATAATCAGTGTTTAATACTTATAGATATCTTCTTGAGCAGTTTTGATACTCTCAGTTCTTGACAGGTACTACTGTAACATGACTGGATTGTTTTACTGCTGCACTGTTAACACAGATAAGTTATTTTTCTTTTAATTCACAGCCAAAAACTTTGTCATGTATCATTTTAGACAGTGCAACAGAGAAGTAAAAACTTTTCAGATGTATTGAAAACACCAAGAGGGTTTGACTCTGCTGATGCTAATACAGCACAGCCTATAATCACCCCACAGCAGGGATTCACTTCCTGTAATATCTAATGCATTTTGGGATCACTGGCAAACTGAGAAAGCAGAGGAGGGCATAAAGGTTTATCCATCCCAAAGCTTGCACTATGACTGTCCAGGCCACGGCTCCGTGATTTTTACCTTCACTAGACTGCACAAACTAAACAGGGTGGGACTGGATCAGCATCAGAGACCAAGGGTAACCCATGAGACTGTGGAAATTACAGCATGGATTCACAGAGCAGCATTTCTTCCCACTGAAAAAGGTGTGCGTTATTGCCCTGACACATATATGGACATTATCGTTCTTAGAGAGTGGAAGGCATGGAGAGGGGAAAAGATAAAAAAATTCAGGCCCTCATTCACTGTGATCATCAAACTTACAGGGAGCTATGCACTTAAAAGTGCTTTGATCATTGCCAGAAAAAACCTTATTTTTCCTTTTATTCTTCTCTCTCTTTCATTTCACATCTACTGTAAAACTGATCAAGTGCCTGTTTAAGTGGCAGGCATCTTCCTCCCTAGAGATGACAGTATTTTAATGATTTGTCAAGTGATCCACATTGAAATACACGTTATTTATTACATACTTTGCACTTCAACAGCCACTTCCATCTGGAGATGGAAGGCGGTGGATTAGAGATGCTAATGAATAAAGAAGTCATTATTGATTCACAACTTCTTCTATTTAAGCAGCTAAGAGTATTTCTAATTTTTGTCAGCTGTCCCTTAAAATCCCTGAGAGTCAAATGTAATTTTAACATTTCTCTCCTTTAATAGAGGGGGGTGTATTTTCCTTGCAACAAAAGAAAGCTAGGTTATATATGGCAATACTGATTATACAGAGCTCTGTTAAACCTATAAATGGAACTCTTTAATGTTCTTAAAAATTGAACTATCTTGGGAGTTACTTGAAACAAAACCAAGTGAAAGAAAATTGAGTTTAAGTCCCATTTTAAATAGATATTAGTCCCTCAGTTCTTACAACATTTTTGAGGAGCAAGTAACTATTTACTCCATATTTTGCCCAGGAAAATAATGCCTTGCAGCCAGGCTACCAAAACCACAGGTGAAGTGCAGTGGTAAAGCTGGGGAAGGTGTTTTATTTTTGAGCCACACCCCTTTTATTAGGTCACCTTAAAATGTCATCCTTCCTATGCAGATTTCCTGCTCCATCAGGATAACTTCTAGTAAGATGTTACTTAAAAAGAGGGCCCTTTTTCTTCAATAAAGGAAAATGTAACATGAACACCAGGCTCATAGAAAACCTGATCCTACAACCATATGTGAAGTTGAGTAAACTGAGTGCCGCCAGATTGTTAATATGGGGAAAGTTTCTCAAATTCATTTAATGGCTGCCAACTTTAGGCATAAAATCTTGGTACTACTGGCAAATTTCCCATTGACTTCAAAAGGGTCAGCAAAATGGTCCCTGAAGTCTTTGCTTTAGCCAGCTGGTAGCACATCTTTCACCCCAAATCAAGTGTTATACTACTGAAGTGAACCAAAGACTCCCAGTGTCTGTGTAATTTAATATTTTCTAAATATTTATTTCCAAATGGAAGATATGGCAAGAATGAACTGTGTGGCATAAATATCCTTTATTACTGGGTAGGTGCCTGGGGTGTTAAGCTGTGACAATACCCATTGTGTAGAATCAAAGCCAGGCTTTAACAGTTTCCCAACACATCTCCAAAAGGTGACGAATGGAAATGTTTTACTGTTTGTTGGCTGCTAAGTAGGGATTCCTCTTTGCTGAGGACTGTTCAAGACTACTGACTGAACTACTTTTCATTGACAAACATTAGCTGCAAGTCTTTTTTCCATGCTCATAAAGCAAACATGCAGCAAACCAGTCTCTGCCTGGTTCTTCTTGAAAGCCCATATCTTTTCCAGTGCATTGTGGGCTTCAGAAAGGCAGGCTTGCCTCCTTCTGTGTCCATTGTGCGGAGCCTAATTTATAGTCTGGACAAGCACTTCGCAATAAAAGATCTCCTTCTCCCTGCTCACTTCCTATTTCCCACAGTTAAAGCAAGTTTCAAATAAAGAAATCACAGGCCTCCAAGATTACAAATTAGGCAAAGTAACACTCAGAGCATTAGCAAAGACTTTGTACTCAAAATGTAAGTGAAAGGCCTAGAGAAATACAATCAAATCAAAGCAGGACAAAACCTAACGCAGGAAGTCTCTCCAAAGCTGTTTTCAGTGTTGCCCATAACAAATACCTTTGGTTTAGGCACAGACGTGTTTGAGTGAACACTGGGTAAATGCCAGCAGCTGCTTTACAGACATTTGAAGCTGGAAGAATCTGCCTGGCTAATTGCTTGGTCTGTGCACAGTGTTGTAGTACAACCTATTAAGTGCCTGAATTATTTAAACTCAGGTTATACTTCTATACAGGTTTTGAAATCTATTTTGATTTAATACTGCTTTCAATAATGTTACCACATAGCTTTATTTTCTACTTCCTGACAAGTTTTTCTTTGCTCTAAACCCCAACCTTACCATAAAAATTCCATTTCCCTACCAATCTCAGTGGCCAGGTATTTTTACTTTACTGTGTTCTTTGTGTTATGTTAAAATTGAAGGAAAAATCTTTGCTTCACAGTCAAGGCAGTGCTGAGATTGCTGGATGTGACAGAAAAAAAAATCAAGGATTGGACTGATTATAATTTGGAGGAAATGTTCAACAGAGCAAAAGCGAAAAACTGAATTGAATCCCTATATCTCTTTTCCTGCCCTAGAAGAATCCACAGTCCAGAACTGGTTCTGGCAGGCTCTAATGTCGTATCTACATTTTGGCCATGGTCCTCTACAAAGAGCTTTTCACTATTCATTCAAAAGAACCACCCTCACTCAGGGTGACTGATCAGCTCCTCTTAAGAAAATGTTGTAAAGAAAAGGTGATCTCTGAAAGGTGAGACAGAAACTCAGAGTTAAAAGTCAATCCTCAGCACAAGAATAAATGAAAGTCCAAAACCTCCTGCAAGGAGAGTTTGGAAAGGGGCAATGAGCAGTAACTTTTTATGTCTGCTCTTCCAGTTTGGTTGGCTATAGCTGAAGGTATTGTAAGTGAACATGTATTGATCTGCAAAAACTTTTCAGAGGGAATTGCATGTTACTGTCTGAATGACCACTCTACTGGGAAATAATGAAGTGGTTTAGCAATAAGTGAAACTGAGGTGCTTTTTGCCTCTTAGCTTGGAAGCAACAGCCTTCATGCTCTAACACATTTTTTCTATAGCAGTTAGGATGCTAAGAAAGAAGGAGAAGGTAGGAAAATAAGGAAGGAGTAAACTCATCTTTTTCACATAGTAACATCACTCCAGAGGCTGTTCTTAGAAAAATGTAATTATCTGCTAGGACAACATTCTCAATAAAAGTGAAATATTATAATAACTTAAATGATAGTTCGATTATTCCCCCTTGTACTCTTCTTCTGTGAGTATTTTAGCAAAACTCAAGAGCATGCACTACAAATACGTAAATAAATGTTATTCTATTCCTCTGTTGTGCTTGTAACGTATATGTAAAAGATCTGAGTTATTCAGTAAAAAAAAAAGCGTTGTGGATAAACTCAACTCATGACCTCAAGAATTTCTAATGTCGCACAGCCCGAGTTAGTCAAAATTGTGGCAGGAGTAGGCATTTAGATGCCATTACAATGATTCCTTGTTGGGAGAGACCTCTCTCTGCTCAAGCAAAGGCACAAACCCCTTTTGCAGCCCAAAGGGAGGCGATGGCTGTAGCAATGAACAGAGTCACTGCACAGAGCTGCTGTCCCGGCGCTCTCTCCAGCACATGGGATGCAGAAGCCCCAAATACTCGCCCGGCAGCTGCAGGAACTGTGTTCCGTGGGAACTCAGAGCAAACGTATGCCTTCAGCCTTTAATAAATGACCATGTGGCCTCAAGCAATGACGGATAAAAGAAAGCGAAAAAACAAAAGCTCTCCCTGGCTAAGTCAGGAGACTTAGCCGTCCTAGAAGTTAATCACCATGACTGAAGTTTTATACCCACACTTCAAATATAGAAATCAAACAAGTCAACATTTTGCCTTTGTATTTTGCCTTTGCTTTGTATTTTGCCTTCTCCATCCCTTCCCATCCCAACTGCTGCCTGGATGGTTCAGGCTTAGGCAGATGGGCAGCATGGTGAGTGGCAGTGGCTCAACAAGTCCTGGCACTTTGGTTCTCACTTTGGAGACTGTATTTCTTTTGGAAACCTTGATCATGCCCAAAACAAGTTACACAGAAAGTCTGTACCTTTTTTTTTTGTTAATACTCCTTATGTTCTTTTTGCCTCTTTTCACAACAGTGAACCATTATTACAACAGGTGCAACTTTTAAATCAAAATGATTTCCTTCCTCTCATGGTACAGTAATGAACCGTGTGCACAGTAAGGCATGAAATTCTTCGGAGTCTAAGGCATGCAGGAGTGAAACATTGCTGAAGAAACTTCACGAAGTCCATGCCAGGGATCAAGTTACCCAAACAAAAATCTTTGGCATTTTTAGGCTGTATTTTACCACCTCCAACTGTGTAATAGACAAAAGGCCAGGAAGAGATAAAGGAAAACAGCTGGGGTGGAATAAAAAGCAAGAGTGTTCCATTGCACATGGTGATCATCAGCTGTTTCATAATAAACTATCATACTTTGAGGGGGCCTTTACATTATTTTATTGTTATTCAAGGGGATGTATTTATAAAATTGCTTTCTACCTGCTTCATCTTCTACCATATCTTCCTGCAGCTACAGTTAAAAATGCAGGTGGTACTGTGTATATGGAACAAAATACCTACAATGCTGTTTTATCAAAACTCAGAATAAGGCCACTGAGAGTCATCAGTAGATTACCTATTCTATGATCTTTTTTAATTAAACCTATCAGTTTTATTTTTTAAAATGTATTATTTTTCTGAAATGAAATTAAGATGAGGAAGGTAACCAAAGGCTTCAAAGTACAGCCAAAACTACAGTAGGAAAGTTTTGCAAAATGGAGCAATAAATAGGCAGGCCATAATTCTGGTAGTTTTGAGATAACGATCGCTTTTGAAATCTTTGTTGTGAAGAACAAAGGAAACAAATGCACAGATACCCTGGTCACAATTAAGCAGCCACAGAGAGAGAAGAAGATGGGGGAAGGAAGGGTCTGTACCCACCAGTGATTATTAATGCTATACTACTGCAATGTGAAACTATCTTACATTCCTAAATGGGTCACATCGCTGTTAAAAAGAATGCTCAGGCTTCTTTTAGAATGCAACAGCTTTACTGAAATATGTTTTTACCATATGTTTCAATTAAAAATGTAGGGGTTTCATCCAAATAGGTTTTGAGGACTGTTATATGGGTCAATTTATTAAATCAAAAGCAGCAGAAACAATAAACGCAATATCCATGAAAAGAGAAGTTACTTTTATCCAGCATGTTTGAAATTCCCTAAGCTTTTTAATATTTTTTTGGCTGAAATGTTTGCAAGAAACAAAAAAGGTCACTTTAGGCATTCAACACCATCTGAAATGTGGACTAAGCATGTAGCCAAGATTAAAAAAACCCCAGCATAACAAAAAAACTACTCAAGAGTTGAAGAAAATGACTTATGGAAAGGGAACATAAAGAGGTCAGTCATTCTCCTTTACTTGTCTACCGGAAGACTGGGAGGTGATTTGAGTATTGTAAGTGCCTTCCTGGGGAGAAAATAGTGGTTTTTAAAGAGTTCCTTAATTGAGCAGAGAAAGGCATAACAGGGAACATGGGTCAGATATAATCAAGGTTAAAGTAAGGGACGTTTTTAGCAGAGATGCAATTAATTCTGAAACTAACAGAGAAAAACAGTGGATTTCCTACTATCTAACTTACTTTCAACTGATGTTTTCTTACCAAGGGCGGATTATTGGGAGAAATTATCAGACATTTTAGAGCTGGTTATAAACAGGAATTCAGATTGAGAAAGCACTCAATGATTTAACAATTTCTTAGGAAAGCTGATGTTGTGGCTCAGTAAATACAGATTTACATTGAAAGCATTTGAGCAAAAAGGCAAGGTACAACAGAAGCATCTGCGAGTGCATGCATATATGTAAACATAAAAAATGTTCAGCCCTTTCTTCTGTATTATAAAGAAGCAAATAACATCAGAAACCTATTTTCTGTTTTTTCATTTACACTTGGGGAGTAACTCAGATGTAGAATTTCAGGCCCTAAGTAATCCATAGCCCACAGCTCCACCCTATATCGAAGGATTTTGCTGTTTGAAGCCTTGCTGGTGCCAGCTGGACCTCAGAGTCCCTGTGCCATGACCCAATTCCAGACTGGTTTCCACTGAACAGATACCCAGGCTCTCTCCTACAAGGATGCGTCAGAGCCAGCATTACCCCAGCCCTTCTCGTCTATCTGACCCAACTTTTAATTGATGAAAGGCCCTGAGCCTGATAAGCAAGCCTGGTTTTAAAAGGTTCACTGGCACTATTTCGCAGAAGACAATGTACTCGCAGGCAGTAACACTAAAGGAGAGATTCTTTGAATTTTAAGTTTTGCCTCTGAACAATTTCTTTTCTGAACAATTGATCCTGTGTTGCACATTCGGATCTTGGGAGGATAAGAGGTATAAACTCCATTTAACACAATCAATAGCAATATTCCCAAACACCACGGAAGCACTATTGTATTTTGGGCCATTATGGGGCGACACAATTGTCAAAACCTAGGCTTTGCTGCCTGTGATAGGGACTCCCTCAGCTGGAGGAAGGCAAATTACTTTTATGTGCGCAGGAAGAGAACAAAAGGAGAAATCGCACTTTGAAACATTCAACAGCCGATTCTTTACAGCCAGATGGAAAGGCTCTGAAAAATATCCCCTCCATTAGTTATTGGTGGTCTCAAAGGATGAGGTTTCACTTGAATGGAAAAATTATTAATTTTTACAACATATACATTCCAGTAACAAATGAATAACTTGCCAAGAAAGGAATGTGGTATTCTACCTGAGTTGTGGCAATGTTTGTTCCATCGGTGACCTCCACAGTCATATTGTACATTGACCACTGCTCTGCATCCAGGGGCTTTGCAATGACAATAGTGCCCACGCCCTTCTTCGCGTCGAAAGAACTATCATAATTTCCTCCTAATTGTTGCACAAAAATAAAATCAAATTAGCCATCTCTGGAAAATTTCCATTGCAAATATTCCTAAAAGTGGGCATATCTGTTTAGTGTCATCCATCTTAAAGGCCTGCCTTAGCATACACAGTATGTCTAGTGATACTACTTTGTTCATAAGTCATTTATATTTCAAAGCACAGTTTGTATATTGAAAAGCAGATAACATTAAAATGCATTGCCAAAAAAAAGGATAAAAATCTAGCAGCACATTTAAGTAAACTATAGCTGATTCTATAAAAAGAATCAAATGGCTATAAGCCCGTAAGATGTATGCCCTTGTAGTTTGAATAATGAACACGAATAATTATCTTTTTGTATAAAAGTCATTTCAAGAGGGTTTTATTCTACAAATTTTATTTTCAGGAAATTCTCACTGATGCTTCTGGGTGCAAATACCATCATCTGAGTTTTTAAAAATTACAATTACAATCAATTTTAAAAATGCAAATAAAGATTTGTTATGTTAATACCAAGGACAATGATAATTACTGGCAGCAAAGGTCAAATCCTGTTAGTCTTTTAGGAATTATTTAAATGGATCTGACAGGATACACAACCTAAATTCTTTTCAATTAAAAAAACCCTCACAAAGCACTGTTCTAATATTAACATCCCCTTTTCCTGTCACACACTGAGTGATGCAGCAGTGGGAAAACCCTCCTGAGTAACAAGTGAAAGAAAGAAAAGAAAAAAAATCTATTAAAAAGTAAAAGAAAGTTATAAATAATATAATATCAAATATAATTTCAGGTTGAGGGGTTACAAGATTTGTCAGCCACAGCTATAGTTTATAAATTTGAACCACTCATTATTTTCAAAAGCGAAGCACACACTCCCTGCTGATATTTTGTTACTCACTCATCTATAAAGTGTAATTTAGTATTAGTTCAGTCTGAAATTTTTGGAGGCTAGGGACAGGGGGAGGTGGGACACAACACTGCTGACAAATGAACTCTTAAGGTATATTCATCACACAGCAATTCAATGCCACTAGCTACATTCTCTGACAACCCAGTTCTACAGAGAGGAAAAGCCTTTGAAACTCCACTGGTTATGAGACTTGTTTAACAGCTGCTCAAACCTCTTGAGATGAGGTCCACAGGTAGAAAAATATCCATCCCATTGATTTAGCTCTGGTGCAATACATGTAAAGAGAGATATATGTGAATGACTGGTAGTGCCAAAAATAGCTTTTGAAATTTTAGGGCTGGTGACAGAGTAGAGAAGAGGAGAGTCTTCCGTGCTCTCCCATCTGCATGGTTTGCTGACCAGGAACTGGCATTATTCTCAGAAGCAGTCATGCATTAGTGAAAGAAGAAGGTTTCGGCATTTGAAGAAGTTGAAGATTGGGGGAAACAGCAAAATCACAGCCCCTGAAATCCTTGATGTGAAGAAACCCTCACTTCTATCTCTTGCACAGGCTGTTGCAAAGAAAGGGCAAGCTGGAAAAAGCACTCATCTGTCCATTTTTGCCTTGAAAGACATTTAGGGATGAGTAGAAGAAAATGGGGGGAAGAATAAGAATGCAGATGACTGTTGCAGAGGAAAGGCAGAATTGGTGAACTTCTACCCACTGAAATGATCCAAATGTACTAATTTCAGATGTGCCCTCAGACTTCTTCATGTTGAATAGATGTATGTACATATGTACAGGTCTAAGCCTAATAGATGAAGTTGTGGTTTTCCAGGAAAACACTGACACAGGATCTCTTGTAATTTATGGTGGATAGAAATATAGCTTATTCCTTACTGTCCTTCTGCAAGCTGTCTTTGATATTTAAGCAAGGTATTTGGACATTGATTATATCTTCGGTGCTCTTTTTAAAAGGAAAAAAAAGTTACTCTGGAAGAAAAAGTTCTCTCTCCCAATTAATATTTTAAATTGATTTACTTGAGAAATATTGCACCATGAAAACCTCCTTTGAAGAAAAGAGCTTGAGATTCATGCAAGGAAATCTCAGATGAAATGAAACTAGCCTTGGGACAGTAGGCACTTTACAAAGAGAATGCTTCATACTGATAACCATGAAAACAAAGTGAAAGTCTATACTTCGAGATGCTTAATAACCATCCTAATGAGCAATCAAAAATTATATGCTATCAACTGGCACACACTTCCAAAAAACCCTGCCTTTAAAACTTCCAAGAAGTAACATGGAAGGATGAGCAATAAATGTTTTAAATGACCTTCTGTTGGCTCAGAGCTGGGTTTGCAGGGCACCACACAATCTATTGCAAATAGACCAACTTCTTCAAGCCATTTCCATTAAGTGAAGTATTCTCTTACCCTAAAATAAGAACTGAATCCACCATGTGAATTTTTTATACATTATTCACATCTTCCAAAATGGTCTAGTGACAAACAAATGAACTGGTTGCAAGCTATCCCAGCCTACACCTGTAACCAACCAAGCAATGCAGTTCATTTTACATTGCATCGTTTTCTATTAAACAAGGCAGAAATTGCATCAAACACGGAGGCAGAGATGGATCAGAGAACATCCCGCTGTGAGATTTGTGATTATAATCTATTTTGGAGTGAAATCCTGAATTATTCATGATTCAGTATTCTACATTTTAACAGACCATGGTCAGATGAAGAACCATGCAGATGGATGAACTTCTGGGAATACTGCCTGACATACTGGGTCCTGCCTCTCATCTGCAGTACTAGAGGCAGTCTGCAAATGATTTGTGCTGTTCCACGGCCTTCATATACACTCAAAACAGGTCCTCATATGATAAATGCTTCTGAAGCTTCACTAAACACTGAAGAATTAATGAATTACATATAAATGCTATAAAAGCTAAACATCAAGAGTCTTATAGATGTGTTAAGTCTATGCAAGGCCTACTCTGGTGAAGCACCCAGAGAAGCACTCACCACAATCATCTTTGAAAGATGGGTGCTGGAATTGTACAAAGAGAGAGGTATCATTCTTGTGTAAAAACAAACAGGAATCTTCTCTTTAAAACTCTTGCAGCTGGGAACTCCACATGAAACCACTTCCTTCCGAAGGTGCGCAGGTAAAGGTTGGAAGGCTGAGGCCCTAGGATGTGACAGCTGAGAAGGTGTTGGCTTCTGGGGTACAGGAGGCTGTTTTCAAAAGTCTAATGCTGTGTCTGTACCAACCCTTTGGAAGTGAGTTTGCCTGCAGGACCATAAGCTCCCACAGTATCAGTTTTAACAATTTTATTATTGTCCATTTAACAGGTTCTTTGATCACAATCTGCAGCTAAGGATGATGGTGTTTTGTTCAGCTCCTCAGTTTTATTAATGTGAATTTTCATTACTTATTCCACTTTCCAGCATTTTGCACATGCTTTCCTTTTTATTGTCTACTAAACCCTGCTTTCAGATACAAGATATGTAAGAGCTGTCTTTGCTAATGTGCTTGCAATTGAATTAGGAAACAAATATTTCAAATGAAGATAATACATTTTGAGTTCCTCAGGCACTTTGGGAAAATCAGTGACAAAGAAAGCAAGATGATTGAACTGACAATTTGGCTAGACAGGTTGTCCTGAGAAAGCATTTTAATACTGAATAACCCCAGAGAGATGTGGATTAGCTGTTGTCTACGGTATCATTTCAGGCTAAAATGTAATGCTGATACATGTTTAATAGAGATTAAAGACTTCCCTTAAAATAATCTGATTAGACTGAAAAACTTTGAGTAGGATTTCACGAAAAGTCCACATCTACTTTGAATGCCATCTTTGGATGAGAAGACTTATCATTTTGGAATGATAAAAATTCATCCAGAAAGTACTTTCTCTCTCTAATTGATTGTTAAGATTCCCAAAGGCACCTAGCAAAGATAGTTATGTCTACACTTTGGACACTTAAAGTTAAGTGAGATGATTTCTACCCTTACTTTCTTGGGGTTGATATTAATGCTTTTGCATAATCCCTGAAAGTATTAAATTTTTAGAACTAGTAATTTTTTATGTCATCTGAAAGTGTGTTATAGTTTATATAGGATTTTCCAATTCCAGCTGTTATTAGGACAGCTGTAGAAATAGCCCCTGGTACAAAAGATCTTATTAGCTGGCCCTCACTACAACTTTCTAGAACAGCCCTGATTCTCAGTTTAACAGATGGAATACTACAGTTAAGAATGAGATCTCAGGAAATTGAACTGAGACACCTCTGAGCTAACAGACTATAAGATGTGTTCTTGGTATAGAGTTGGTTACATTTCCTGGCTGAATCTGGAGTGTTACCTTCGTTCTTAGCTTATTTCTTGGCTTCACAGTCACTATGAACGTATTTTTCTTCTGACCAAAGTCCCGCATGCTTTAGAAAGAATTAATTTTCCTTCTTATAAAAAAGATACCTAAAAAACCCCAAATCACTGAACCTTGCAAGGCTAACAAGAGAGGTGCAATGGACAGGCCAAGAAAAACTTGAACTATTAAAAGGGATTTCTGGGGGGTCAGCTGAAGAATTTGCCTAAGGCAAGACAAAATCCAGATCTTGCATTCCCATGGGACGTGGGCTATGCACCTCTGCGCCTTTCAGTGTTTGGGTTTTTAATTTTCAAGCATATTCTTCTTATATTGCATCTTGCTGCAAGCAGCTAACTTCTTCGGTAGAGCTTTTCCTAGGTGTGGTTCCTTTTTGGTAAGATGCTGAGACTCTCTATGCTCCTATCAGTTGCTGATACACAGTTCAAGATGGGATCATGCTGCTGGGAAAAATAATTTTCTCCTCTGAGAAGAAAATATGTCAGCAAATCTGGAGGATTTCCTCCCATATGAGGAGTCCCATATGAGGACCTTTTCCCATATTTTGCAGTGGGACAATCAAAAAGGGATTGAATACCATCTCAGAAATATCTGGTGACTGTAGAGAATCAGACTTGTTCAGGCTTAGATGCAAAGATGGATCACACTGAGCTCTGGAGGACATCCCCAATTCAAACACTGCTAAAACCTGGCAGGAGTCTTCCTTCACTGGTAGACAGCAAACAGCACACAATGTTCCATGTTCAAACTTAACAGACTCAGGATATATGGAGATCCTCCAACAAATCTCATTTGGCCCACTATACCATGATGGACAAATGGAGAAAAGAAATACAGGAGATTATCTCAGTTAGAGAACAGTCCTCTAAACCACATTTTCTCAGTGCAGAGAAAATTCTTACTTGTCTTGTCCCAAAGAAAGCTGACAACAGCAAGAACAGCGATGATAAATTGGGCCAATTGCTATAATTCTCACATTGCCCAGAGAAGAGAATCAGAGCAAAATGCAGGAAACCAATTCACCCTGAAACTCAGAGGTGAGGCTAAAGTACCTCTAGGATTTTCAGAAAAGGAAGCAAAGCCAAATTTTAATTTCTTTTGTTTTCAGAGAAGATAAAATAAACTTAACGACTGTCTCAAGAAATAAAAATTCAACTACAGATTTTGTTAATCATAACATAATAAATAATAGTAAAATGACATGCAAATATTTATTCTTTTATGTACTATATTATGCTAAGAAAAAAGTAATGCAGACTGAATTTTAGATAAAACTACTGTAAAGAGAGTCAAAGCCTTGAGTTTGCTGCTAAGCTGAAAGCAAGGGCATAAAAAGCAAAAAAGAAATCAGAAAGGTATTTTAGATAGTTCTCAGAGAAGATTATTCAAAGAAGGCTAGGAAGCTACATGTTTTTGACATTAATGAAAACTTGCAGCACTATGAATTAAATGCAGAATTAACTAAATATATATTAGAATTACTGCCACTTAAGCACCCTTGGTAAAAAGTTTTGATGTGCTTTCAAAGCTGGGCTGCTCTTATAAAGGCACAAGCTGGGGAAGGAAGGAAAGAAAGATAGAGGGAGGACGGTTTGGAGAACCAGAGAGATGTTGTGCAACATGCTACTTAAGCAAAAACTAGCACCATGCAGCTTAGCTCCAGTGTTAAAGTAGTCATCCCACCATTCCCATCAGTAACGAAGGAAAAAACCAGAAAGGGCTCCATTTACCTGGTAGAAATAAAGGTCTCTGACTTATCTTGGAGTTCCCATTGAAAGACTGAATAAATTTAATACAACTGATACAACTTATGTTTATGTGTTTCATATTGTGAGATCGGCATGAATTGAGAATGCTGTTGAATGCAGTCTGAAAACAGAATCCAGGTATGACATTTCAACTATTCCCAATTAAACAAACAAACAGCTAAGTATCTTGTTCCTCTCTAGTCCATCGATGGAAGATGATCTTCCTGCCTGCAAGGCATCTTCCTCTCTTAGAGCGGATTAACTCATGAACTTAAATAGCTACTTAAAGTATATATAATTTAGGTGCAAAGTTAGGCAGACAGAATACTTTACAGCCAAACTTTATCTGCTCTCCCTCCTCTTTTTTTTTTAGCTGGGAGAAAGTGCATGTTATGCATTGAAAAAGAGATCCTCTGGAATTCCAATGCCCATTCAGTTTGAAAAGGTCATAAAGATAAAGGTCAAGCTGCAAACTCTATATTAAACCCTGCCTCTACATAAGCCTTCAGGGGTTTTGTTGACATTACTGTGAACTATGCACGGAGGTACAGAATCACAAAATACCAGATGGAGCGGGATCAGGTCTGGTTTTACAGCAGCACAGAAACCATCTCTTGCATCAGCAGTCCCATACAGCTTTCTAGATATGACAATTAACTTCTACATACCCCATGTCTTTCATTGGGATTTTCAGCACTAGACCTCAATGAGGATGATATCGAGGAACAACGCGAAAAAGTGGGGTTTGACACTGGCTAGAGGCAGCAATGGTAATCTAAAGTGTTCTATCTGTAAAACTCTCAGGATGGGTTTGCTCTTTGCATGCTGAGTGTCTGGAACAACAGGGTCTTCTGCATACCCAGGATTGTTGGCTATTCCTGTTGCAGAAATAGGTGCTGTTGGGAGTGCTATTATTTGTAACAGCAGCAATATTAATGAAAACATTCATATGGTAACAGAACCGAACTGGATGGTCAGGGTCACCATTTTCTCATTAAATCTAGGAAAGCTCTGTCTCAGTGACCCTCTACAGTGCTGTAGCACCTTGCAACTTCAGAAGCTACAGCCTATAAGGAAACCATTAGAATTGTTTAAATAGGGAAAATCTTCTAAACTATTTGAACTAGTTTAGGCATAAAGGCCACATTAAATGACAAAGTCTAAAATTTCCCAATGCTCTCTCTATCATCTCTGTTTGATAGGCAAAAATCAAATATCATTAGAAGGTGTTGCTTGATTGAAAGTGATTCTAATAATGAAAAAGAATGTAGCGGAAGAGCAGGGGCTTGTCTCAGGGCAGCATTTTAATGAGAGTTGGTCAAGTTGCCATGGAAAGGACCAAAGGAAGTCCATAAAAAGGTTCAAATAGGAAAAAACCTGTCAATAACATCAAAAAAGATGGATTTGTCCTGGGAGGAAAGGGTCAGTGAGGAAGGGAATGGATATGTAAACATTAGCTAATAAACGGCATGTAGCATACTGAAGCAACCGAGAAAATGGCAGGAAAACTGTAGGAAACATATGCTGTCCTCCCCCAGGGACTAGCAGGAACCCTAGAACATGACAGTAGCTTTGGGTTTAATTTTAATATGATTGGCACATCAGAAACCGTGCTACAAATTCAAAGAGGAAATGTTGCTGCTTCTGTCTTTCATCTGCACAAATTGGCAATAAAAAGTGGATGAAAATGACTCTGACAGACCCTTTCTCCTGTGGTCCCTGTCCTTCCTGTTGGCTAAACCCATTTGCAAATAACTATGCTGAAATGAGAGCCAGGCTCAATCCCTGTAAATAAAGACTGCTGATGCACACTTTCCACTAAGTCCATGGCAAAGGCTTTTTGTTTCTCCACTCTTTCATATAGCATTTGCTTTATAACCCTTCATTTAAATAACTCCACTTTGTGCAGATGCACTGTTTTACATCCAAAGGTATGCAAACATTATGTACAAGCATCTGCAAATATTAAGAAGCACAATAATTCTGCAGGGGAAATTCTCACTTTTGAGATGTTAAATGAGTTATTTTAAATGACATTAACTGAATCACCAGCAGAAGTGGAAAAGAAATTCTTCGGAACATTGACTCCCATTTGTCTACTACAACCAAGTGAGACCCTTTGCTCCTTGTTGTTTTGGCATCTAATGGCATTTCCCTGTGATTTTTAGGCTTCTATGGCTTCGCCTCCTTTTTGCAAAGGATACTTCTCCTGCCCTATTTTTGTAAGTAATTTTATGTAAGGCAATTTTGTGGTTGAAATCTCACATCAAAACACATTTCTCTGTTTCAGCTTGCATTCAAGACAAACTTTTGGTGGCTCCATTTGTAACCCATATGTTGAGGCATCCCATTCTGTTTCACAGTTAAATGGATGGCACTGGACTGTGAAAAGTTTGAATTAATTATTTGTGATAAACTGTGGAAAATCCGTGAATAAAATGATAATAATTGGACACAAATACGGTAAAAGCTGTCATAGAAAGAAATGCAGCACATCCATGTGTCGCATCGCATCCTGTCACAGGCACTTATGAAAGATGTAATATAAATTGTCTCAAAAAACTTGCAAAAATAAAAGGCAGCCTGGATAGTTGTATTTTAGCAAATGTGTTTGCACTAAGGGTACCTTCTGTTGAACAGTTCTGCCCACAAGCTGTCTGTAGAATATAGAACATCTCTCGAGCATGCTTGCCACCTTGAAGCAGGGCAGTCGGAAGCAGAAAAAAAAAGAACAGAATGCAGAAAAAAAGGTGAAGAAAGAGAGAAATGAGGGACAGCAAGTCTAAGTACCATAAATACATTTAGAAATGAGATTAGCAAAGTATGACAATAGAATTTAAATGACAGACACCATTAAGATTGCAGTAAATAACATAGTATAAAAAAAAACAATTCAGCCATACAGCGCTCTTTTATAAGCTTAGCTAAGGAGTCATAACAAAAGCAGGACTATTATTACTATTATTATTGTTATCACTATATTAAAATAGCATTTTCATTTCATCATTAGGAAAATGGATTTAATTGGGGAGGGGAGATGGAGAGGCAGTTCACGCTTAGTCGTCTTGCTCTCAAAACCACATGTCCATATGCTTTGTTTCTGAGGCATCCTCCTCGCACCACTGGCTCCCAACTTACCCACGATATCGAACCAGAGGGGAATGTTAGAGGGCTGCACAGAGACCACCCCGACAATCTCGGTCACTTTATCGCTCTCCATGACGGTGAAGTTGTAAAAGGGCTCGTCAAAAGTCAGGGGCACGGGCGAGGGCGCCGGTTTTTTTATCCACTCAATGTGGAGACGCGCAGTTGAAGATTTTTGGGGCCGGCCATTGTCCACTGCTTTTATCTGGCAGGCACAAAGAAAACAGGGCTCAGGATGAGCATCCCAGCTTGGCAGTTCAGGTCCAATTCTATCACAGTGCAACGACTGCTTGGAAAATGCCCTTTGCAATCCTATATGTAAAATCCCATGAAAAAAGAGTAAGATAAGTATTTATTTCTCAGTTCTCACTTTTTTTTTTTTTTTTTTTGCATAATGCTTTGACTTTTCACTGAAAAAGCTGATTTTAAACTGAAATGTTTTGTTTAAGAAATGCTGGTGTGAGGCCTCCTGCAGACCCAATTCAAACACTCCCCAAACAGATCCTCCTCTCCTGAACCAGCTCCCCTCTCTGATTTCATCTTGCACCCAGCTCCCTCTTGCAGCAAACCTGGAAGATTTGTAATGACCCTGTGTGAGACCATGCATTTGCAAAACATGCTCACTCAGAACATGTTTGACTGCTTTCAACCGGCATCTGTGTTGCAGATAAGTATTATTTATATTGCCTTCCTCAGGATCTTTAATTGAATTAAATAAGTTTCAGGTCATTTCCCTTATTCTCCATAATATAATTTAAAATTTTGCCATATTTTCTTTTCTTTCTCCTCTCTGTTATGTTCATTAAGAGTCGCTTTGCTTGGGGCTAATTCTTTTTATTATAAAGTCCTCTAGAAACATGGATAGACTTGATACTTCTGTGGCATGCTTTATGGATTTAGCAGAGAAAAGACAGGATGAGCAACAACAAACACTGGGCTTAAGAAACGGCTGAACGCATGTTACAAACTAGGTGCTTTGGTGGATAGAATCAGTATTACTCAAAGGGCTTTTTTTTAAAAAAAAGGTAATGTTTCTGGCTATATAGGACCACTGGTGCAAATATGCTGTTATAACACCTTTTAAAAATGGGAAATAATTTTTTTTTCTGAAATATCATGCCCTATTTCTTGCTCTGGAAATGTGTTAAGTGGGATTGATGCTAGCACTCATCACCCTGCTCCATTCCAGGCAGGCAGGCCCTTTGTGAAAAGATGCTAAGGGTGTGATGAGCAGTTTCTAGGTAGGGAATCTTTAGTTGTTGCACTATAAGAAGACTCAGATCTCAGACATGACTTTGAGGCCTCCAGAGGGAGAAGTACTCACTCACTCGAAGGCTGCTCTACTCTGATTTCTAGGTATTTCTCAACATTTTGTTATTTATTCATTTTCCAACATTATCAAGGTAACCCACTTCTGTAAGAGACATCACTTCCAGATGTTAGACCACGGACCTCTGACATTTTTATTTCAACTCCTTAACTATAACTTGTTGGCTTATTTCTGTAGATGAAGAACACACATTCCAGTCTTACATGGCTTTATATCAACATACTTTATTCTCCACTTCTTTGACTTTCACTATATGGTTAGAGTTCTGAAAGAAGAATTTTGACTGAGATTTCTTTTAACTGAAATTGCTTCCACAACAGCGTACACAATACTCCTCTCTCTTAGATGCAAGATCTCTTAGACCTAACTGGGACAGCAGGTTCCCTCTGTAAGGGCAAACCAATCTGTCCGCACAAAAAGTGAGTACCCATTCGTAGCTGTATCTGCCCAGGCCACCATGATACAACTTGGGAAGCAGACACGTGCTTGGTCTTCATTTCTGCATATTCAAGGGAATGAATGGCTTCTGCTAAAAATTTGCAGGTTGACTTAACACTCAGAGAATACTTCATGACCTGAAATAGCATGAATGATCTCTCAGACTCAATTTTTTGGCAGTAGTTGTATATGAATACTAGATTTCTTAATCTAAGTCTTATATATAGGGCATACAGCAAACAGAGTCATATATCCCTCTTTATACAGGAGGGCCTATTTCTTTAAAAAAAAAAAAAAAAGTCAGTGAAATCATGGATTTGTATGTCAATGAAAGAGTGCTTACTGTTAAGATGTCATAACTCCCCGCTGTGAACTGCTTTCTGGAAGAAACCATTCCAGTTTTGGGATCAATGAAAAACTTCCCATCATCGTTCCCATCCACAATGCTGTATGAGATTTCTGCATTAGGGCCTTCGTCTTTGTCAAAAGCAAAAGCTCTGTAGATTGGCTCCCCTCTTTTCTTACGGTCCCTCTCTGGCAGCTTGATCTGATAGACTTTCTCTGGAAACTGTGGTTTGTTATCATTCTCATCCAGAACCTGGACCACCACCCAAACGGAGGATTGCCTGGGAGATGTGCCCCCATCTGAGACGGTTACCTGAAAAACAGCAGTACAAGTTATTCTCAACAGCTACAGTGGGACTTCAGAAACTGGAGAAAAACATAAAACGTAAGGAAACACCTTGCCCTCCCCAAAGCTAACCTGCAGTTTAAAAAATATTCTGTATACACGACACTCCATTACTATAAACATGCTCAGTGTTTAACTCAATTTGTCCACAATGGCAAATCCAGGAATCCAGAAATTTTTGTACGTCTGAGATGAAAGTGGATTAGGGAACCTGGAGACTAGGAAGCTATTTCTCAAAACATAAAATCCTTTTATCTCAAATTCTGTGAGTTTATCTCAGAAGAGAGAACTGGAATTAACCCATTAATCAGGATCCCTGCGTTTTTTGCATACATATTTTAAAGTTTCTTCTGTCATGGATAGAATCGGAAAGATGCATTTCTTCTTAGACCCTAAAAGAACCTCTGTCATTTTTTTTCCATTAATTATTTGGAATTTCTTAAACAACAAAAGGATTTCTGTCAGTTCTTTTCATTCATTACTCAAGACGTGACAGCTCATTAATTCCAAACATGCTTTGTAAGATTGTAAGGAGCACAGAGAGGCAGGTAACAAAAAATTTCTGCTGCTTTGTGTAAAGAGTGCACTGTGCTGCCAGAAACATGTAAGAAATAAAATCTTTGAAATGAAAGTTAATTAGTAATTTAGCTGCAACTTAAACAGAATTACTAATAATTTTCAATCTAAAACACTATGAAAATGAAACAATTCAAGATCAACAAGCCCTCAAGAGATTTAATAATATGCCTTCAAAATGAAATCAATATGTTTCAAACTTCTCCCTCAATATTTCGATCGCATTTTTAATGAGAAAGAAATAAGGCAGAAAGTTACTTCTGTTGCATGAAACAAGTTCAAATTTCATTTTCAGCTACATATGGTAACATGCCAAATCCCACAGTAGCAATTTCTGATGATAGTGAGCCAAGATATTACATACCCTTCCCTACTCATACTGATCACTGAAACATCGATTGGTTTGCTGGTAACTTCTTGGTGTTTCATTTTTCCATAAAAGTTTCTGTGTCCCCTTGCAAATCCTATAGTACTGATCTCCAATCCTTAGGCAAGGCAAAATTTTCTGGGAATAATACCCCTTGGCATTGTCCCATCCTTGTGTAAAGAGGTCTAAACTTAGGGTAACCCCAGTTAAATACTGAGATCAGCAGAAAAACTGTATTTTCTATGAGAAAGGTAAAAGACATTATCGCTTTCCTGTATTTAACAATATGTTTAAAAACTGATGCAGTGAAAGGGAGAAGACTGACAGCCTCAGGGACTGAAACAGCTCATTTACAGAAAAGTGAGTGGTATGGCAACATACAGTGGCAATGTAAATTCCCCAAAACAGGCCAGAACCCATTTGGAGAGTGGAACCTGTCCTCCCAACAACACGTACCAGTCTCAGGCTTCTTTTTCCCAAGACTGGAATAGAGTCTCCTAAGTGGTGAGTAGGTGTGGCAATCAGCAGGTATTGGGATCATGACTCCCGTGATGTTGACAACTGTCTGTAGAATGCTGGATGGGGTTCAGCCCATCCTGAAAAGCCACCAATGTGACATCTGCCAGTCACTAGCACAGGGGTGTGGGAAGAGGACTCACATCATTATCAGTGTGCTCAGATATCCAGTTCCCAGTACCAACAGTTTCCAAAACAGCATTTTTAATGCTGAAAAGCTGCACACACAGCAGTGAATCTGCCTTTTCACTTGGTGTGTGCCACACCACCAGGGATCTCAAATTTCTGTTCTACTCCATTGTAACTGGTCAAGTTCTTAGCCAGACCAGAGGTTAACAAAGGAAAACCTTTCTAGGGTTTCTCCACAGACAAAGTGATCAATGATGACAAGTAGTACAGGCTGTATTGCACAGAAACAATCAGAGACACACTAATCCAAACTGAAAAAATATCAACAAAATGGTTTTTAAGGGAGTAATGTTCTTGCATTCAAAAATATTAGCGAGATCCTGGAAACTCTTGTTCTCCGAACAAACAAAACTCTTTTTTTTTTAAAAAAAGACATTTTCTTCAACCTCCTAGCAGTAGTCTACAAAAAGGTGTTTGTGTGAGATAAAGAGTTTATAACCAACAGTGACAATAAAATCTATGAAAACCACAGTGGTACACACAGTCAAGTGAGTATGATGAAAAAACCCTACCTAAGTCAAAAAACTGCTCAAGAAGTGAAGCATCCTCCTGTCTTACTAGTCCAGTCTCACAGTTTGTTAGGTTACTGCTGAAATCCTGACTAACATGGTGTTGTGGCAGTAAATATTTGCATCCATTTGTTTCTGCAAGCCCAAACTTGGGGGAAATCTACTCAAGAACAGAAAAGTTGCACTGAAAATATTTGCTGCCACCTAAAAGAAAAGAGTAATGGCTATAACACAAAAGGACAGCTAATTAATAAAAATTAACGAAGAATGCCTGAAGTTAGTCAATTCTACTTGAGCTAAAACTTTACATCCCTGGAGAGGAAAATGTTAGGTACCAGCTAAGCCTTTTTCTTGGGTGACACTCAAAACTTCTCAAAATTACAGGATGCAACTCCACTGAAAAAGCTCTGAGTGCCAGACACGGGAGCTGAAGTTCTCTCTTTGCAGGCACGTAAATTAATTAAGCCTCCCTCACACCAGTGATGTGATTATTTCCTAACTGTAAATCTGCACCCTGGCTGACCCCTCTTCTGTGCTCCATCATCCCGACCCCAGCCTGGCTATTCAGGTTCCAGCCATAAACAAGGTAAAAGAGTTGCAAAAATTTCCTCTGCCCCTACAGAAAAAAAATCCACCATGACAACACATTAAAACAGACCAACAAATTGCTGCCAGTACAGAATTGTTCCCAGACAAAACCACGGAGAACCAGAGAGGTCATTCAGCACATCGCTCTGCAAATACCATTTCCATCAGGACACAGTATCACACCAGCACTTAGGGGCCCCTCTAACCAAGGCAATTTCAATTCAAACATTACCACAGTTCTTAGCAAAACCCTTGAACAGCTGGAAATTACAGCAAAAAGTAACCAGGGAGGGGAGGGAGGTTAGGATGTTCATAGGACAAAGCTAATTCACAGCTGGTATCTCTGGAAATGCAAAAGGCAGATGCACAAGGCACAGGAGAGCTTGCAGGAGAGAAGCCGTAATTTAGGACCAGTGACGTTCTTTTGTTTAGAAACCTGCAGATAGCATAGTAGGAAAAAGAAAACAGCAAAGAAATGTAATACAAATGAATGACATCTGCCATTCATCTGTCAGTCTGAGACAGACTGTCTCAATATATGCTTGTCAAGATGTGCCATCAAAAACCAAACAAGAGGTGACTCTCACAGTAATCAATATGGGAAAAAGGTAATGACAAAATCATGGCTCTCCCAGCAGAGATGAGGAATGGCTGCTTGGTCAGCATGTACTTTCCTAAATGGTGAACACCTTCTCCTGTCTGTGGGATGAGTCTGGTATCCAGATCCAAGTGCTGCAGACAAGCTGCTGCTTGACCATGTGCAGCTGAGATGGACCAGGCCAGCTACCGACCCCTCTGCTCCACCGGTTAGATATTGATGCTCATACTGTGTCAGGACAGCCTAAACAGAGGATACCACCTCCCAAAGCTGGGACACAGCCATGAAAGCAGCTGAATTTGGACTCTCCGACTAATCAGACAAAGGACTGGTCTGTTCAGCAAGGGTGGAATGTCTTAAAAGGAATGTGATTACATATTTAATAGGGCTTGAATGCAATGGACAACAAAAATAATATCAACTATTATATATCTTCATGGTGAAATTCTAAGCATCACTGCTGGTTTTCCACAACCTACAGACACTTCCACTACTGTTTTCTCCAAAAAATGAGCATTTTCTGTCAGGAATCTGTACTTACCCATTGGCTTTAATGTTTACTACTTTACCAAAATGTATCTGTCAACACACATATAGGCATTGCTTACCTGGGAATTTCTTTGCTAGAGTAACAACAGTCACACCTCCCTTACAATGCTTCCTTCAGCTGGATGGACCAGAACAAGGTCTCCTCAAATTCCCTCTATGTCTATCAGACATGTATGTTTTGAGAAAAATGCACTAAAATATCTCCTCCTGCAGAGTATGACAAGTTCAGTGTAGTAACAGAACTTTCCAAGTAAAACAACTTCCACTTCTGCAGGATCTACCTCAGTAGGTTTTGTCTACAGACATTAATATGCCCTTCCCTTCAGGACTGAGAGATATTCATGTTAATGTTCAAGTCCACAGAACAAGTACAAAGACATTTCCACAGCTGTGGACCCTCTCAGTGAAAATGAGGATGGACACTGACTGTTAACGTACAGCAGCTGGAATGTCAGATGTGAGGGTTTCTTGCATTTATGGCCATGGAGAAGGCATGGAGGAGATATTTACTGTGAAAGTATTCCCTAAAACACAGCATGCAGCCTAGCAGACCTCAGCGATGGTGACAAAAGGAATTTTGCCTTGAGACAGTCACTCCTCTTATGAGTTGGACTGTTACACTTAATTGCAGAAGGTGTAGTTCTTGAATCTTTCAGAATACAAATACAACTGTGAGGACCACCCTCCTGAATTAAGAGCACTATACTGAGTCTCATTAACAAAAGCTCATGACTTCCAAGGTAATTATTAACTCAGCTGGAGGGAATAACTAGCAGGGATGTTACTGCAACAAGTACAAGACAATTAGCAGGTGTTTGATGTGAGTTATCAAGCTTTGAGAAGAACAAGTATCTTTTTTGATATCATTCTTTGGCAGGAGAAAGTACTCAGCCTACCCAATTTTTAAGTTATAAGGAACTGTCACATTACTGTCATTAGCATTGCAAAAAGCTGAAGATGTCCAATTTGCTTATTTTTTTTTTTAGTGTGATAACTGCTTAATGCAAAAAAAAAGCGAGCTGAGATGCTTGTGCCTCATCAAAGCAGTGTGCGTAACGAGGTTTTCAGGTAAAAGTCTCTCCATTCCCCCAACAAGAAATGCTAATTTTGCTTCAGAAAACCTTAGAGAAGAGAATCTGGTTGAGTTACTGAAGACAGAAAAATGATCAAAGGGAGCGGGAGAGTTGAGGCATATCCCTGCTGTTAGTGACTAATGGGTTTGTTTCTTCTGCCAAGGTGTAAACAAGCTGCAATACCTATTGTAAGTCTCTGGAATTCAGCCCAAGTAGGAGAAGTGAAAGATTATATATAAAGGAGAGCTCATCGAGAGATGAACAGAACTTTAAAGTCAAATGCATGGAATTACTATCTCTGCCTACTTCAGAGAGAGACTAAATTCGTGGCTAAATTCTTACAAGGAAATATTTTTCTGAAATGCATGCTGTTACTGAACTACATGTCAGATTATTGCTACAAAGTGAAGGCAGTGTAACTCAAAGATATACAGAATACGAGAGAAAAATAAATGTACATCAGAGTTTTTTTTTTAGTTCAAAACAAATACTGAGTTAGCTGTAGCAAACTAGATACCTTCTCTTTCTAACCCTTTATCTAGCAACTGTGGAAAAGAAATGGGTAGTGCTTATTTCACTTATTCTAATAGAATGTGGTGCTGTCCCAAAAGACAAATTACACTTCTTGTCCAAGAGAGTTCCAATTGTATCAATATGATCCAACTTTCCTTATTTCCTTTATAATGTGCTAGTCTGAGAAATCTTATTTTCCAATGTAAAAAAAGAAATAATACATTCACTCTGGCCAGGTATGAGAAATAAATAGTTTAGAGTACATTTTAAATAGAGATTATTACTGACATAAACACTCTAGGTGTTTGATTAGGAATGTCAATGGCTTCCAGCCACACTCAAGCTAGAAAACGATGCATAATGGTCTGTTAAACCATTTGTGAATTAACGATGACATCAGGTAATTTTAGCACTGTATTGCCAAAAGACAGGAAGAAAGGAAGGAAGGAAGGCTTTTTCATTTGGATTTAAATGCTCCCTGTAGTATTTGCAAACTTAAATATTAGAAGAGTGTACTGAAGAAAGCCTTAGAGGCTTCAAATCTTAACTTTTGTCAGACTCTGAGTGCTGAGACCAGTAGATGGTAATCAAAGGATCTGGAAGAATGAAATATCAGAATGGGTGACTTAAAAGTCCAAAAACACTACTACTGCTTCTAGTACATTTAAACTGTGTCACACTTTATTCTACACGCTTTCTGAAAACCAAAACAGTAAACAAGTCTCTGAAAAGAAACTAAAGACTTATATTTCAGCTTTAGTAGCAATAAAAGGAAGCATCTGCATAGCTCTTGACAGTGACCCGCTAAAAGAAAAATAGCAATTTTCCACAGGCATTGCTCTTCAAGTTCATTACAGTTTGGAGATCCTGGTGACCTTTGTGCATCAGGCTTTATTTATAGTGTTCTTCAATCAATACATGCTAAGTACGGAACCAACCACTACTCCATTAGATTCCCAGGACAATAGAGCAGCCTGTCATGTGTTAAAGGAAACTCCTTCAGGCAATCTCAGAAAGCACCTTCCCCTTCCTTTCCCTGAGTAATAAGAAAACCATAATCCTTAGGAATGTCAAGCTCCTGTAATTTGTCTTTGATGAAATGTAGTCACAAAAGTGACTCAAAGCCAGTCACTGTCCAGAAATCCAGAAGTGCCTCTGACTTCCACTAGTGGAGTTAAATACAGAAAAGCTTTACCTCTACTGCCTAACTGTAGTATATAGTCACATAAGATTTAGCAGAAATCCTCTGGTAAGGAAAAGCATTGCTCAACTAGGACTTTTTCTGACCTTCTAGGTGACAACAGCAGCTTGAAACTGCACGTATCATATCCCATGTTGAGCAATTTGCAAAGCTTGCAACAAGATTGCAAAACTTTAGACGATCACAGTAAGAACGTCAACCTCAGTCTCCAAACAACAACTATAAAAGTCTTTTGAGTACATTATGAGCTTTCTCTCTTTGCTCATGAGGCTACAATAATGAGTCCTGCTAAATATATAATGAAGAAAAAATTGGAAAGCAGAAGGATACACTCCAAACTATCCCCTGATAATACCTGTCTAAGGACATTTACCCACCTTCAGACTGACATCTTACAAACATCATAAAGTATGATATGCAATTGCTGAAAAATAATTTTTTTAGGCATGTGAAACCTCTTGAGGAACAACCTATCAGTAAACACAGGTATAACTATCATCATAGACCCTAAACAAGAAAGAAGAGATAAAAGTTGTCTATTGATCTTCACAGTAAACTTTGAAGAAGGTGTTTAGCTCCTGCCGACAGTGAAGATTACAATCTGAGAGTTTTGTGAACAGAAAATGAATAGTCAAATGTGAGAATATTTCACTTCAAGCGGATTTAAATAACATAAGGCTTGCAAATCAAGATATGCATGCAGTTTAATGTTAGTAGTACTCTCTGTGTCAATTTTAATCTGATTCATACCTCAATATCTACTTCAGTCATTTGTGGATTCTGCTTTTCTTGTGATAAGAAACACCTGTGATTAAATATTGATAAGTTCCCCTCTATCAGATCTACCTCTACAGATAATGCCCTTCTCCAAAAGTCTTATCTTAGCACTCAGGAAATACAGCAGCTCTCAGTTTTTGTGCTTCAAAAGAGGTGTGCATCAACTCTAAGCTAACCACACTACTGTTTTCTCAAAGATTCAATTACTCTACATTTTCTATCCACAAAAGTAATTTGATTCTCATCTTCACTATAAGCAGGAAACCAAACCTTCTTCAGTTTCCCCAAAATGATGAAGATTGTTACACATCTCCAAACTTTCATTTTTTTCACACTAGACCAGTCAATATGTGTAATCATGTAAGAAAAACATTCTGGCTATTAATAAAGACACAATATGTTATCCATGCTTCCAAGGTATTTTCCTAGTATTAATAATTTATGTTATAACTATCAACAGACATGCCCTGCTCAAAAAATATGTGCTGATTTATTGCCAAAATTTAATCAAGCTATAGTACTAGTCGCCATGAAGTTAACTAAACAACAGTATTTACTTTACTTCCTTGTTTGGGTGTGCAGCCGTGTCATTTTGCAGCACAGCTCCCCAGATATCCAAACTGACCAGGAATTAACTCCCAACTCTTTTAGCAGAAACTCTCGAACTCAGAGCAGCTGTGTGGCAATAGCCCTCTATCTATTTGGCAGGAAGTCAGCAGCAGTGCGCCTCATGCTAACGTGATACTGAAATTGCTGAAAGTCCTCTAGGAAAAGGTACAGTGTGAAAGAGCTTGCTCTGCGCACCCTTAAAAATATTGTGGCAGCAGCTTCTGTTACAACAAAGCGATTACTTCAACTAAAACTTTCAGCCTTCAGAGGAAATAATCATCTTATGTCCTAAACTATAATATAAAAACCTACTTCTGAACAATTTTTGTCAAGCTGACAGCCACTGCCTTTCTGATGTTGGATGAAACATCCTCAGGTGAGGCTCTGTGATGGTCGGTTTCAGGGGATTTTCAAAAGAAAGATAACACTTTTTTTTTTTCCCTCAAGCAGCACTTGGTTGTGCTAAGAGGGGATGACACCCCCTTTTCTCTGGCAGAAAGGCAGATTAAGATGCATCCAGCCCCTTCTCCAGCTCCTTCTCCAGCCATTTGTTCTTCCCTGATAGTACGTTTGCAGCCACCTCCACCCACCAATAAACTGTTTGTGCATCTGTGCTACCAACAGGGCTCCTGAAATAATCAGGATTGAAAATGAACCGCTGAAGGAAAACAAAACCCCCCAAAAGGCAGATGGTTAGTGAGTGATGACACTGAGAGACCAAAAGGTGGAGAGGTATGCCAGCTCCACAAGTCAGGCTGGGAGAAGTTTACTCAGATGCTTGCCCACTGAAGGAACATGCATTGCGCAACTACAGTTTTGGTGATGAATTCTGTAATTTCACTACAGACAGAAACTTAGTCTGACCCCTCTCCAAACTCCCCCACCCAAAAAATCTCTCTCTTTGAACTCATCACTCACCAATAAGCCTTTGATCAATACCAAGGCAGGCAAAGCCAGAACCATTAATATTAATGTAAAACTTTGTGTCTCATCAGTAATGCTGAAAATACCCAATTTTCCTCTTACACTGTTTATTCACAATATGCAAGAAATGAGTGCTCTCCATCCACACATACAGGTAAAATATTTCAAAGACAGTTTTACAGCTGATAGACTGACAAGTAGCCTCTGACATTTAAAGCAATTTAGCTTTTTCACAGTAAAAAATCAAGCTTCCATAGTTTTATGTTCAAAATAAAGCATACTGGTTAGAAAATTGATGAATAAAAAACTGATTTTGTAGCTGGGTAGAAAGAATATAAATCAGACTTTTAAGTGATACAGGCTGTTCCCAATTTTTGAATATCCTGTAGAGATATTCTGAATTTGCAAAGAGCAAAAATGTATGGTTAGCGCCTCACAAATTTATCTGACTTTACTGAATAGTCACTCAGGAAGATTACACTAACTGTTTTCATGAATCAAAAAGGAAAGAAATGAATATATGATTTTTTTGTGATATTCAAGTTATTTGATAGTTCTTTGGTTATCAAGGAGGTGCAAAGTAAAATTTTAATCAACTTAGAGGACAATATCACAGCAATTATTCATGCATAATTGAATAAAGTAATTTTTGGAGTCAGATGAGGATTCCATCCTAAAATATCTTACAAAATAGTACAAAAATTCTGAGAAAATCAGTATGAAAAGCAATTAAAATAAGGTGAAGGAGATAATAATGAATAAGGAGGCTGGTTATTCTTCCCAAGGCAGATTTTTAAATGACAGTATCATCCTGTTTTTGTCAGACCAGGTTGAAGTAAATTACATCAATAATTGCTTTGATTTCAGTAATAAAAAGTTCTACTTGACTTCTTGATGCCTATTTCACAACTTTCTGTTACAAATCAATTTTGGACAGATAACAGGCACTAATTGGGCCATATTTAATCACACTTTCATCTAATAGGCAACACAGACAAGCCTTATTATCTCAATCTCTACTTGTCTTTGATTTTACATGTCCTGTAAATATCTACTACCCAATTTATATTGACATAGGGTCAATTTTACAAGCTGGTTGAGAACCAATCAGCATGGGAAAAAAAGAAGATTCCAATTTTGAAATAAAACTCATATTCTTGGACCAACCTTTTTTTATTTTTTTCACATTGATTTTCCAGCCTGGAAAACTCAGCCTGGAAAATGGGCTCAGGTGTGTCCAGTACAAAAGATGTGAAACTGAAGTTCAGATAACTGTTCTGGTGATAAAGGATGAGAGCCATCATCCCCTTCCCTGATGCGTGCAGTAGGGCTCTGTTTCATCAGACACAGTACAAACCTTGCTCCTTCTCACTAGACAAGACTGACACAGTGCACCTTTAGGGATGGGTTCACTCCAACTCTCTTTTTCACAAAGTCTGCTTAATTTTCTTCTCAGCTCTGCTGAATCTCTAAAAACCTCCACAAACATCTGAGAATAGTCTCAACCTCCCCAACCATGCCATGGACAGTGGGGTACACAGATACTGCACGACTGGAGACACACAGGGCAAGTGTAAAGACAACTATTACCCTGCTGAAGTGAGCTCACGTTGTCTGAGCGGCCAATTAATTACAGACACCTCCTTGGTGGCGAAGTACTGGCCAGCTGTGAAACCCTCAGACTTGAAAATCAATGGGAATTTTCCTATTGACTTTAGTGAGAACGGGGTGGCATCCAGAGCTCAACAACCTACTTTCAGTAGTTTTCATTCTCATTAAGCTTTTGCCCAGCCCTGGGCTTCAGTTGCATGAGTACCTGAAAGCCGTGAGCCTTCAGCTAAAGGGTAGGGAAGGTGTGCATCCCTGCAGCATCACCACTGTATGCCTGATAACTGACTGGGAATAATCTTATTTAGTACCCAGGCAAATGTGGGATTTTCTGTTTGCTTTAAAGAAACAGAAGTTTCACATGCAATTATTTTCTTCAGCCTGTTTTTTTTTTTTTCCCTGTTGGTTCAATCTGTTACACACATAGCCAGTGATCCTGTGAAGAGTGATGTATACGAATAATTTTCAGAATGTGTCAAGACCATACTGCCAACATAAATAAGTAGGTGTGTGTATGGGAACAAAGTCATTTTGGGGTAACAATACAACAGGAAAAGCTGTCCCCAAGTTTTGATATCCCAAATGTGTTGAAAAAAAAATCCTACCCCAAAACCTTAATTTCCCAGAGTAACACTTGGAACACATTAAAATGTTCAGGTTATTAATATTAATTAATCAATTAATACTATTATAATTAATTAATTGCATAGTGCCTGGAGTCCTGGAAAGGGATCTTTATGTGTTGGAATAATAATAAGATGGCATTCTACTCCTGCAGTGCGGGAGGAATTTTAAAAGATCACAACTTTTAAAATATTCTTAGCACTTTGATTCTCCTGCACAATTAGTCTTTAACATGCATTTGGGTTTTGTAGCCACAGGATGGCATTCACTGCTGTGCAAAGGGTAAATAAAATGCAAAATGTGAATAGAGCTTAGGAAGCATACTTTATATCTGCGGAAAGGAAATATTTAATCAAAAATGATTAATATAAATTTACTGCTTTCTACTGATGACAACCATTGATTCAAGAATGTAATATAGAAATCTTGCATAGCCCTTAAGGTTCATGTTCTTACTTCATGGACACCAAGGCCCTCAATACACAAATATCTTGTCTGACTCCAGATAAGATACTGGGACACTTTAAAATACAGAGCAGCAATTCCACCCCGGGATACTAGCAACTGCATAAAGTGCTTCAGTTTCACTTCCATGGTTTATGGAGTCAAAATCACTCTTTATTGGATTTATACAGGCTCACAATTTACGGTTTATTTTCCCATTAGGGCAGTGTATGGAGTAGGTGTTGACACACAGCATACCAACGGGAGGACAGCTGGACCAAATGAATGGCCAAGGTGACTGATAATTGGACTGCAAATGTCAAAGAGTGTGGTTGAAAAGACAGGTATATCAACCCACACATACTTTTCCCAGTTGTGAAATGAAAGTTAAGAGCAGGGACAATGAGCTACTACTAGTTACAATTTATTGAATTGCATTTGAAGTCAGTGGCAAGCAGCACCCAATTAACAGCAGTAGAGGTGTCTAACACGACTGGTGAATGACTGGATTTAGAGCGATGAGCAGGAATGTCAGATGGAGAGACAACCAAGTAATGCTATTAACCTTTGTGAGATTGCCTCCCTGATAATGTGGTCTGGGGGACAATAAAACACTGCATGAGACAATATGCCCAATTTGGTAGTGCAGGACTGATATATGGGAGAAGGCAGCGAATCTCCCTAGATTCATTTGATGGGCCTCCAATTAGCCCTCACTAGGTGAAGGAAGCAAAAGGAGGAAGCAGAAAGGGTCCCTCTAATGAGTTGCTTTGTTGGTTTGTAGCAGAAAAGACTGAAAAAGCAAAGTTTTAGGAGCTGCTTTGCTTTTGAGATTGTCTCAGGAAGTGTTAAAGGGGCAGGGTACTTTTTTGGAAATAGCCGTGAGAAAGCTCCTGATTTATGGGAGGTCTTGAACAGCACAAGTATATTCTGTCAGGACCGGTGCAGGAGGCGTGATCCCTTGGCACAGGCAAATCAGACATACCAGCCCCATACACTAATCCCCACGGTTAGATGCTGGGTTGTTACTGCAGATGTTTGCTCATGATGAGGAGTCCTGGCTGTCACTAACTGTAGGAGCTGCCACTGCTTCCTTTGAAAAATTCCATACAAAATATAAACAAACTTGTTCTCCAAAAGTGCACCCACTTTTAGAAACGGCGTATTAGGAGCAGATCTAATCCACAGATTACTACTATGACAAAACATCTAAAACTGATTTATAGGCTTGGTGAGGCAAAGGCAGTTTGTCAATCAAGTGAAGTTCAAGATGCAGTTTCTGTTTTGCTATGTAAGTCTGGTGAATGTGTGCTTAATAACCTCTAGAAAATAGAGCACGAATGTGTTCTATTTATTCACTTACTACTTTTTAGGCATTCAAAGGCTAGTGGAGCGTATTGCACTCCAGAGAAACCAGGGATGTGTCTGAAGTTAGGAAGTCATGAGGTAGCTCTCAGCTACAGCTTAGAGGAGAGGGAAGGGACACCAAATTAGCTCTGCAACAACTGAACGAGGTACTGAAAACACAGCCCAGAGCTCTGAGTTGGGTAATTTGCTTTGTCAAGAAGCAGGATAAATGACTGCCTCATGCTGAGCACTGTGCTGCAGCAGCAAGGATTTCTTTTGGGACTTGAGCAGCTTGCTGGAAGTTGGGCATCCCGTCACCACTGTGGTCCATCATCAGGCACCCTCCCAGGGCTGCAGAAATAACACATCTTCTGTACACTTCAGACTTCTTTTTATTAAAAAAGCCACAGCTTTCAATTGATACTTTCACACTGAGAGTCGGATATTATGAGGATTGAATTCCTGAAGAGAAGGCATTCAAAGAAAGTGTTATTTTACTTTTTAAATGTCATTCCCCGGCTGAGGTGCTGCAGTGAAGACTGCACTCAGGCAGCATTTAGTGGATTGCAACAAAAATAGTGAAAGATCCTTAACTATAGATATACTTGGTAAATGCCAGTGAAGAAGACAGAACAGGCTTTAGTATTCAATTCAATCCACAAACATATGTCCAAAGCTACACAGCAAGAGTTTGTGCACGTCCATTTGAACAACAGGGTTTTGGTGAGGACGATAAGGAATAAATGCAAATTAACCTCACGTGTCAGTTAATATTTTGATTCCTTCTGCTACAAATGATGGTCTATTGAGACCAAGCTAACACACATCTCTCACTGCCTTCTGCCCCTCTCAGACAACAGAAATCATGCCATTTTGGCATACTTTGATGTATCAGATAATAAAGCATTATCTCTGCTTAGCTAAAATGTGTGGTCTAAAATTCATGATTTTGCAGGAATTTTATAAGTGTTTTTTTAAACTGCAGTGAAGTGTTGGCGCTTTAAAAAAGTGTGGCAATGTAAAACCACGTGTTTATATTCTCTCTGGTTTTTTCCAATAAAGTCTTTAAAATAACTGTCTGAGTGTTAAGAACACTTGTTTTAGTTTATACAACACCTTAAAAATTATCTGGAAGGATTGTGGAAGGAAACAAGATTCAAAGGGAAAACCAGACATATTTGAGGCTGTGGAAGAAAATACTATTTACTTGCATTTACTTTAAACCAGATAAAGATAACATGGTTTAAAGATAACATGCTGGGTCTCAGAAAAGTCCAAGACATAAACTGACAGACTGCTATTAGCAATATTTGTATTTTTTACTTTCCCAAGGAATGTGAGAAAAAATAACTCATTATTTTGATTGTGACATTTTTGCTCTCAAGTGCTCATGTTAATCCTTGCTTTTGAATATTTAGAATATTCCTTTCCAAAGAAAGTATTATTTTTTGCCAAACCATAAAATGTACTCTAGGACTGCTATGATAACATTTTCAATGTCTCAGAATCATGAGAGATTAGCAAACAGCAACATTACATTTGAGAATGATGAGATTAATCTGTTTTTTGACAACTGAAATTTGTTAGGCTGTGAAAAGAAAATTCTGGTTTTGAGGGCAGATTTCTTTGCACTTGATGCTTCAGGGCCTTTGTACTTTTCTGTTTAAATCATATCTTCATAAAAAGCAAAACAACTTTGGTCTCTGATTATTATCAAGCTGAAGTCAGATAAGAAAAACATTACGATTCTTATGTTCTGTGACAATACATTTAGGAAGAAAAAAAGTGTCAATTATGCTTAGTAAACAGATTCTCACCCCGATTGGAGGTTTTATCTCTAGGTATCTAGCAAATACCTTAATTTGTGTCATGTTACAAATTATGTCGAGAACTCCAATCTTATTTCAGCACATTTTCACACAATGATGCACTTTTGCCATAACAAATCACTTTTTCAATGAAAAAAACCCCCAAACACCACAATTTTTCAAATTATTATGATTTTGCTTCAAACTACTATGAATTTCCTATCCTGTCCAGTATATCTTTCTTGCTCAACATGAATGTTTAAGGATTATATAGTGGAAGGACAGTGTGGTGATGTGAGAAAGATCTGAAAGATCAGAAAAAGAGTGAAAATACATTATATTGAAGGACATTACAAACTACAGTGAGAAGACTGTGAGATGTGATGAGGCTCAAAGAAAATGTGTATTCATTGTGTACTGGGAAAAGGTTCTCACCAAGTGCGTGGACTGGTGGGGCAGTTTTGTGGAATACTGAGTTTTTAATGTATCACCAGTACTGGAAATTATAAACCCCTGAATAATAAAAGCACTAAGAAGGAGAAGACAAAAAACTAAAACAAAACAAAAAACCAACCAAAAAACAAACGAACAAAACAAAAAAAAACCCCAAACCAAACCAACCAACCAAAACAAAACAAAACAAAACAAAACAAAACAAAACAAACAAAAAAACCTCAGAGGACAGAGCACTGACAAAACCCAGATGATGTTACTCTAGAATGACAGCTTGACTCAATGGATGGGACCTGAAGAATAAAGATTATCTTCACTGTGATAGTAAAAATGCAGCTGTAGGGAAGATAGTAAAATCTAAAAGAACTTGCAAAAGGAAAGAGCTGTTCCAGTTTCTCCTTTGTGGAGAGGCTGCCTGTAAGACAAAGAGTTCACAAGCGAAGATGATCTGGAGAAGGGACAACTTAAGCAGTGGATGTCCTGGGAACCATCTCCAGTTGGACTCCATGGTCACTGCAACAGCCTGTGATCAAAGAGCATGTGGACACCAACCCAAAGGCCACTCAAGACAATGGAATTGGAGATTTAGTGCTGGGATCCCTACATGATGTATTGCAGGGTGGTTGGATTTGGTGCGTATAAACGGTGGTAGCAAGTGAAAAGTTGCTGTGAAAAAATCCCAGAATCAACTTTTTTAGCAAGAACAAGACTGAATTCGAACAGCTGAGCACAGATCACCCTGGGAGAAAGAACAAATGGATGCAAATCTTGTTTAAGGGCATTTTTCTAAATGATAGATTAATTAAAAGGCATACTAGGATTTCCTATGCCCAGAAAGGATTTTAGTACAGATGCAATGCATTCCTAACTCAGGAAGAAGATGCTCCCCTGCCTTAAACACAACTCTCAGCTTGGTCTTAGTTGTGAAGACAGGAAAATGAGACCTCTGCAAAATTTGTGTGTGTGTGCATGCATGTTTGTGTGCTCAAACATTACAGATATAAATGAACAGTCTGGCAGCTGATGGATATTACACATGCTACAAAAACCATGATACAGCACCAAAGCAGACATGCTTCACGTAACACAAAGGCTCTGTATATCTAAAATACATTCAAATCATGTGAAAGATTTCCTGTGGCTTCTGCAGAAGATTAAAAGATTGGTACATTGATAAAAAAATGTGAAGATTTAGCAAAGCAGTGCACCCTGCACAATGACTCTTTGTTTCACCAAGCACGGAGCCTGGCAAAGGAGACACCCTGACAGAGTGTATCTGACCAATTTGGGCCTGGTAGGTGGGCTTCAGCCCATCAAAAAGGGAGCTACAGATCTTAAGAAACATACAATGAAGAAAAAACCTGTTAGCCCTGAGCTAATCTATGAGCTAATCCTTCAGTGAGAAAGCAACATTAGACCAAACTTCTAAATACTGACTGAAAAGAAAAGCTTGATATAGATTAACCAGAGAATTTTCCTGCACAAGCTGAGCATGAGGAATGATTTACAAAACAAGAAGGAAGACCACTAATACATCCCTCTCTGTTTCAACAGCATTTAACACATGGGTGCAGACCTAATTTTTGAAGCATACAATAATACTTGATGTTTTAATAATACTTTTCCATCCATTTGCATTGATCTAATGCTCTGCTATCTCATAGTTCTGCAAATAGAAGAGAGAGGTGTTGACTATATTTTAAATTGCTTTCCTCTCCTGTATTCACTCACCCATTTCCAACACACCTGGGGAAATGCAGCCATGGGTACCAATGTCTAATTCTTTTATCCTTGTATTATTAGGGATAACTTTAAGAAAATCATTGCTACGGAAGCCAGACTAAGCACACCACTCAGGATAAGCGAAGGAATTGAACTAGCCCCCAGCATAATACTTTCCCCTTTCCACAGGGACATCACATATGTCTTAATACAATGCTAGTTAATCATAAGGTAACTTTCTTGCACTACTCCATGATGCTGAGTCCAGTGAGATTTTAATTAGGTCCAGAGGGTCAAAGAAGTGCTGATACACCTCCAGGCTCCCAGCAGATACTCAGAACCTTGCAGGGTGGCAGACTGCAGGCTGGATTTCCTTCCTGCCACAATTGTATCTTGTCTGTTATGCCTTTAAAAGATTTGGAAAATGCCTGATAAGACAGCACACGAAGTCTATACACTGAGTGTCTCCTTCCATGCTATGCGGTGCTTAGAGCCAAGACCTACTGCTAGAATGCTGTGGGTCCACAAGGAAAATCCTAAAAGAGGCATTTGATGCCCAGCATGAAAAAGCCAACAGAACTGTGCTTTGTGGATATTGATTTCTTCATTTCATGACCCAACAGTTCAGGTCAGTGATTCATAAAATCTGTAAAACAAGCTCCCTTCCCTCCACAAATGTCAGATATATGCAAATCATTCCTGGACTAAGGCAAAGCTCTAGGCAATCAGAAATGTGATTTTTCTAATGAGACACAACCACCATGACAGACAGCAGTGTGTGAACTAAAGCCCTAGCCCTCGATGACTCTGATCTTGCCATGCTCTTCAAAACATGAACCTGAGTGAGCACCTGCAAAATCATCTGTATCTTTATACTGGGCCCGGTTTTCATCTAAATAGGTAGAGTCAGTTTTTTATACCAATTGTTCCCTGCCAATTTCTAGCAGACTCACTGTCCAGTGAAACATGATTTCATAAAAAATATGTTTGGGGCAGTATTTCACTGTAGATGGTGAATCTCTCATCATATGCTGATGAACTGGGAAAATAAAATCTTTTCCATGAACTGAGGAGGGAATAAATAATATATGAGCTGTGCTTTCTTATTTTAATACCAAATAAATTAACACAAGCTTACATTACATCTGTAAGAGGTCTATAAGCTATCTAGGCTTATGCCTATAATTGTCAAGCATTCATAACAAAACCCTACAGTTTTGCATATTGAGTTATGAAGATTTTTTACTTAGGCAGCTCATTAAAGATAGAACAGAGGACTGCTTCTCTTCATTACTATTGGTATTCAGAATCAATAAAACAGATTAACCAAACAAGTGTGAGATTTTTAATACTGGACTAAAATCCTGCCATGTAAAAACTTCCATACAGTATCAGATTAGCTGGATGGCTTAAACACTCTCCAAGAGAAGCTAGAATCAGATACTAGGATATAAATGATGCACTGATGGAACTGTCAGTAGCGTATTTGTCCTTGACATCATCCTGGTGTTAGCATGTGTCAAACATTTTTAAGAGAATCAAACTAATCTTGAGAAAGTTAAAAGAATGAGATTAATATTATCTAAAAAAAAAAA